>JAHDVE020009890.1:0-55018 GCA_022606495.2 Halesus radiatus | reverse complement strand
TGGGGAAGTACCTGGTCACCAAATACATTTATTTTTTATTTATTTATTTCTATATATTATACAGTTCCATTTTACATAATATGTTTTTTTTAAATATATAATAAAGGTGCTTTGTACTCGTATGGTGTTTTGTAATGTGGAGTGTAAGGTAGGTTTGAATACCGACTTCAGAAGAAGTAGATGCGAGCTTCAATGATTTACGAATGGAATCCGAGGCCGACGAGAGTGTTGTGAATGACATTGAGGAATGAACGGTTACATATTTTAGACACCTTGAGTGAATGGACGAAAAAGGAGTGTCGGGAGAATGACGCGCAAGTCGATGTAAGAAAAGGTCGAAGACGTCTCGGGAAGTCAAGGCACGATCAAGAGGATCACTTGAGTCGGATCTTGTCAAGAATTGTGTGCGTCCGATGTGTGTTTTAGATATTATATTTTCAAGAAAAATGTTACGGCAGATATAAAGAAACCACATAAAACATTGTTCGTAAGATAAAACTGAGTAAAACAGTTTTTCCTTTTCAGTGTCATAAAAAAAAATCAAGTACAAAGGTATTTGCTTACTCAGTAACACTAATAATCGAGTACCCGCCCGTCTACACCCCCCATTCTACGTTGGTTAAATGTAATTTTGGGTGTATTTGGGCGGAATGGAGGGCGCAATAACCGTTTAGGCAACAGCGTCACTCCCGAGATATTCCCGGGAGATCCCCGACAAGCAGTGACACCTCTCAGCAGTTCCCCGTTCCAACTGGGAATGATTGACAAGATGACGGTTATCGGAGCCTGAGCGGCATAAGTGGGACGGGGAAGAAGATACAGACGGAACGGTGAGAGACAATGTCGCGTCTGTAGCTTAAATTATACCAAATTTGCAATCCGCCGTAAGATAAATTGGTTACTTTTTAAAAATAGCTACTACATGCAATCACGTATTGTTTCCTAGTGCTTTCAAATAAATGAAGTATTTACTCTAAACTTAAACTTTAAGGCGCACAATTTATACTCTCTCTGTGCAAGCGGGTTCCCTATAGAGCATCAATAATCTTTTTTAATTTTTATTTATTATAAATACATATAAAATATTTAACAGTACAGATATACCGTATATAATAGCAATTAAAAAAAAAGTTATTTAACAAAAACTATCCAACTCGATAAAGAAAGATTTCTGGTGTTTGAGTTGAGGAGCAGCGCCACATAGCGACAGTAATGGTAACTAAGTATAGAAATAAAATACATCAAGAGTGTTTTACAGTTTGTTTTGTTATAAAATAAAATACAGTTTGTTTTGTTGTACATGATAATTACTACAAAACACATTTTCTATAAAACAGAAGAGTAAAATCACATGATAATTGAAATGCAACAATAAATAAGACGCATAGAAGATATAAACACAGTACATTTTAATTTTACTCATATTTCGAGAGGCCTGATCTAATACTTCTAGAATTCTACACACTTCATACATTGACTTATTTACTTAGACACGCACAGTACATTTTATTACAAATGATAAGGTTGATATATTCAAATTTACATTGTTAAATTACCTATTACGAATTTCCATACGATTTCTTATTAGTTTTTTCTAGGATGAGAATGCATCTTCCTAACTAATGTATGTGTAAATAATAATAATAATAAGAAGTGTGTGGAGAGATGATGTAGAGAAGTGTAGACAGATAAATCGTCTAAAAATCATTTATCTTTAAAAAAATTATGTTTATCGTATTGCGTAATAATATTATCATTAAATAAATTAATTAAAAATTACTTTTCCTCATCAGGAATATACATAATGCTTAAAAATAATAATGTCAAGTATAAACAAATTATAAACATAAACAAAAATTGATTAAAGTAATTAATCAAAAATTTTAATGAAAAAATATTATAAAACACTGAGTAACAAATTTATATTAGAAATTGAAAAAGAAAAAGAAATTATTAATATTAATATGAAAATGAAATCAAGAGACAGCTATTTAAAAAATCTTTGTTTATTAATTATATTAAATTCAAAATTGTAAACCTTTATTTATATCAAAATAATGATTGGTTTCTAAAATATGATTGGCAAATTCATAATAATTGTTATTATTTAAACACTTTAGGTGTTCCTTAACTCTAATAGTGTAACTTCTAGAAGTCTTTCCCATGTTAAAATAGTTACAAATTAATTTAGATATCCCCGCTTTATTTAAAATATTACCTTTATCTTTGTTTTTATATTATTTATTATTAGTATAAAAAGCTGGTTGGTTAATTTATGTTGATATGTATATATTAATAGAGCGGTGAATTCAAAGTAATTTTTAATTAATTTATTAATAATGACGCCACAAAGTGAATACCGATCTTTTGAAGAAGTTATAATATTATCATTATTTCAAAATAATAAATTATCCCTCTCCATCTTCCCTCTTCCTCTTTGTTATTTTCTTATCCTCACGGTTTACAATTCATAACGTGTCATCAATTTTCACAACAATAACTCAGCACTAATGAATTACTCTGATCATCTCGTACCCTTCACCATCACTAAATCCTCACTAACCCATTCGTCTTCCCCAAAAATCCACCTGTCAAAACAAGTCCTTTGCTATTGTCTAACAAAATGAAAGAGAGTATTTTTCTTTAGTACGCTAACAAAATAAATTACCTTCGTGCATTTGAACAAAACGGCACTACTTATTGTAGAGCCTCTTGTAATATGAATTCTTGGAAATAAAGCCGTCTGGAATTCTTGTTTATCACATAAGGCCCACAAAGCCAGTGAAAAAATTGCACCGCAATCGAGAAAGACGGGTATTTTAGGCAGGAACATTCTTTTTTTTTTCATATGAGCTAGTTAACAAAATTTAATAAAAATTCAAATAAGACTGATTTCATTTCTGGGTCGATTGGGAGAAATTTAATATCTGTAATACATAATTATACAATTAATTTTACCTATATAAAAGTGTTTAGTTTCTGATTGGCAATCTGAACTGAATCACAATTTTGTAACCACTGAAATGAAAAAACCAAAAAATCGTTATAATGTAACTGAACAGTAAAAATCTAACATATTATAGGCCTATATTAAATATGTTCAAGGGAAATTCCAACCAACTGCCTCTGGTGTTCTGTCTCCATCGTGTCTAATTTGCTACTCTGTTACGTAATTGAGTGCACCAATCTATAAATATATCCATAGGTACGCACAGAGGCGTGCCGTCCACAGATCCGTAAGCACATCTTTCTCCTACCGTACTCTCATAAAAACATATTAAATTAATGCAAGAAATCTATCTTCACTCGCTTTCAAAAATACGCGCGAACTTACAGCCGTGGAACGTCACGCGTGCCGCTCTGACCCCGCCACTAAAGTATCAAAGGCAGGAACTATATATGCAAAATCTATTCCATACATTCAATCCCGTTTGTGTTTTAGTATCTAAAAAGCAATGCTTTTCGGCAATATCAGCAAATGTAGCAATCAGTGACATCTGTTGGTACGTGTATTAATTAGAGCAACTTCACTAACGAAATAATGATAATATGTTGACTTCTTTTCAAAATGTTGTCTGTCTTTATTTCTCGAAAAAAATATAGAATTTTTGTATAGGTAATTAGTAACTGACTTTTAATGTGCATAAATAAAGCGGCTATTTGAACATTTGATGCCACTTAGGTAATCCCAACCCAACCCCAATAGGCTACAGCCAGCAGCTTGGCACGAAGGGTGTTGTCTAGGGTTATTTTTTTGTAATATCATATTTTCCTTCTGCCTATACTGATTACAAGCTCTGTGCATGCCACTGGGTATCCACAGCCCTAATGGAGCATGGAGCAGTGGAGCATAGCAAAACCTGATCGGCTAATAAAATATGACAAACATAGGGGCGTTTTCCATTAACTACATCTCTGCTTTTACTGAGGCTCCCTTTCTTCTCCCACTGGAAATTCTGCGATTCAGGTATTTATAGCAAAAATAAATAACCACAACCCTATCGATGCGTTACCTCATAGTTTAACGAAGTTATGAATTGAATATACCTCGTAGCGTTCCGCGCTACGGCGCTACGACGCGCTACGCAATTCTTTGAGTTGGGGTGGATATAATTTCCTCGCTCGTGACAGCTTAACTCAATATTTATGGCTTCTAATTTTCCTTCAATTTGAAAACAATGTCATAAGACTCGGAGCTATAAAATTAATTTCACTGGTTGTCAACGTTTTTGTTTAATTTGATGCTGATTTAACGATAAATTATAAGCGTACGCAATAAAAGGAAAACTATTAAAAAATTCTGCGGTTTCACAAATTTATTCGGAATAGTAAAGTTTGTACCTAACATTTTAAACAATTTCAGTTAATTATGCAAAAATGTATTATGCATCATGCAGCGTGTGAATAATTACAAAACATTTTAACTACCACGTATTTTCAAGGCAAATATTTGGGTTGTATTTATGTGTTACCATTGTGCATAATGTAAATAAAAAAATGACGCTAATAAGGTCATTGTTAAAACCGAATAGTTATTAATAATTGAGGTGCAACTCGGACCCAGATCCTCTAGTCTTACCGGGACAAAACTCTTCAATTGAGCTGCTGAGAACTAATTATTTATATTATTTTTTACCGATCTCGTATTTCCATTTAACAATTATTAATATTATAATTTCTTCAAAAGATTGGTATTCGCTTTGTGGCGTCATTACTAACAAATGAATTAAAATTACTTTGTATTCACCACTTTATTAACATATGCATTTCAATATATATATATTAAAATAGCTGTCTCTTGAATTTATTTTCATATTTATATTAATAATAAAAATATATATTTTTAGAAATTTCTAATGTTAATTTGTTATTCAATGTTTTATAATATTTTTTATGAATATTTTTGATTAATTACTTACCTACCTTAATCAATTTATGTTTATGTTTATAATTTGTCTATACATAAATGAATGTGTTCTATGTTTATCACTTGACATTATTATTTTTTAATATTCTATATATTCCCGATGAGAACATGTAGATATGTATATATTAATAAAGTTGTGAATACAAAGTAATTTTCAATTAATTTATTTTCAATATTATCTTCAATTTTTGATTCTCGACAGAATCTCTCATCATTGACGCGATCTTCACCACTGCCAGAATTTATTTTTATTTTTATACCGTACCTTAAATATTTGTAAACATTTTTTTCTCGCCAATATTATTTTTAAATGTAATTTCTTACGTGCATTAAATTGTTATCAGTTTGTAATACGTAAGAAATTTTATAAATAACATGTTGTTACATTGATTAGTGTCTTTTTCTGTTTCATATTTCATTGAATATTTTTTGTTAACATATCTTCTTCAATGAATAAATATCAAAATGAGGTTTATAAACTTCAAAAAGTTATTCCAATAAATTGAATAATATTAGTATTTATGTTTTGTAAAACTGTGACTATCATATACGAGTATTTCATTCTCATAAATGTAAAAGCTTTTTTTTTTTGGAAAATTAACAACAATTCCCAATTTTCCACTGCCGATGATAAATAATATAAGTAAAGTGTGACAATATACACTTTTAATTCGGTTAGGTTAACTATGTCAGTCGTGAGAGTGGAGGGTGGAGGGGAACATAGGAGTGGGATAAAGGGACAAAAGACAAGTGTAGCATCGGCAGATTGCGCGCTTACCTGCAACCTCCCATACAGGGGTGCTCTTTTGTTTCTCAGGATGCGTGGATGAGATTGGTAGATGAGGTACGGGGATGTTGTGAGGAAGACCACGACACAAGAAATAAAAACCCTATTAACAAAGAAAACATGGTCTTTATTGACGCAAAACCCCGATTATCATTACTAGAGGAAAGAGAAGAGTAGAGAGAGAGATTAAGTTTTAACGAACGGTTTACATAAGAAGTGATGGCCCTTGTAGTCCGCGTCATCCCCTCAGCAGAAAGCGAGGCCGCTCTAGGCCTGCCGCTCACCGATCACCACGGTCACCTTCATTGAAGACTATGACATCTCTTCGGAAACGCCCTCCGCCACAGCTCCCGTGGGGTCAGGCAAAAGTATTTATGGATGCTACCTTATGTCACAGTTTGAACATAGTTTCAGCAACTGGCCTCGACGTCCGCTCACCATTCTGCAGGGACCTTCTCCAACACACACGGCACGCGCGATTGGGTTTCATAACCTTATATTTGGTTATCAATAAATTAAACCACTCCCACTTCGGGTAAATCGAATGGACGCACCCCGACGTCAAAAAAAGGAAATTATCAAAATAACTACTCCCACAAAAAACGTCAAGCTCGACCGCTCGTGTCAGGTTGTCTACCGCCATCTTGAACCGCCGCCTCTGCCCGATATCAAATCTATAGACACGTAATATACAATCGCAATGTTGCATCCATATCAGAGATAATTATTACGTTACACAAGAATAGATGGAAAGGTGGTTTAAGTTATCAGATATTGAATGAGAGGTGGATACTCGTATATGAGTACAGCAAGAACGGTTCAAAATAATTATGACGTACTTATCTAAGTAAATGGTAAATAATGTAGCATAAAATTAACTACGGCGGTTCGTAACAGAGTAAAAACATTTAGCAAAATGACTTTTTCGTGTATTGTGGAGCATGTACGTGATTCAGGTATTGTCCATCTCAGACCCGGCTAATAACAGTGTTGTTTTGAAATAGATATTAAAAGAGAGGTAGATACTCGTATAGGAGTATACGCAACAACAGATGGTAATAATTAGGATGTACTTATATAAGTAAATTGTGTGTAAGTGGGTTGCTTGCCGTAGCGATCCTAAAACAATTTATTAATTTATTTGCCAGTTGGAAGTGGCTCACGTGTTTTGTGTGGCCGGTCAGTGCGAAGCTATTAGGTGAGTTATTACAATATTTTACACGGTGTTATCAAACAATTCATAATAAGAAAAAGATTCAAATTTAGCCCAGTTATTATTTACCATCAATAGTATTGAGTACTCAATTTTTATTTGTCTCCGCTGATAGCCACACTAAGGGGTGTGATTATTGGCCAGCGGTAATTAAGAGAGGGGGTTGAAAAGGAAGGTACCTCGGGGTGCAGGGGCCCTGGCTTAAGGAAATATTGGTTTGGAAATTAAACCGAGCGGTTGATTTGGTCACCATTCTTATTTCACAGTCAAATCACTATTTTAACTGCTCATTAGAATAAAAGTGGCATTTTTTGCATCTCAACGTTAAGTTCTCGACTCAGTGGTTTTCTTTTATTGTTAGTATGCTGTGCTGGGACTCTATCAACACTTCAAGATGGGCACGTGGCCGGGTAATATTTACTTCGATCTTATTATTAGTTTTGGTCTATTAACTTTATTTTGGATGTAATTTCAAATCAGTAAACTAAATTTATACATGCGTCCACAAAAAGGTTCGTGGCTTTTTTCCCTAAGCGTAAAATCATGGCTATTCAATATGGGCCTTATCGCAAGGCATGCTTTATACCAAAAGACGATTGTTTTATTGAATTTTCTATTCCTGCCCTTTACTATATATACTGGAAGCAGTGGTTTCTTAAATTGATCATAAACGAACTGGTAACACAAGAAATATCTCCTGAGATTGAGCTAGCGGAGGTTATTGCAATTATAGTTTGATACTATTAGTAATATTTGAATGGAAATCTGTAATTTAATTATTAACCCCATAATAGCGATTCGCAATATAACAACAGGTTTTGTCACAAGTTACAAACCATTAAAAAGCTTTAGTTATTATCTTGGTAATAAGTTTCAATTCGATTTCTTACTTAATAAGTTTATTTGCATCATTTTTAACTGATAATTGTAAAGTGACATTGAGTTCATGTTCACAAAAAAAAAAATTGGTCAATTAATTATGGATTCCATGTAGAGATAACAAGAAAACACCCTTTGAAAAAGAATTTAACATAAAATGTAGGTTTTCGCATATTCTCGCAGGTAGGTAATAAATAAAGGCAACTTGAAAACGGAAATCCGCACCCGGGAGAAGTGGATTTATCTCAAGATAAGGGTTGAATTTAAAAGCATTTATTCAAGTTTTAAAAAGAAAGATCCTTCAGTCTGCTCGGGAAACAATGATAATGAAACCTTTGGAAAGGTTGTGGTGTATTATTACGAATCAACTGGGAAGTAATCCAAAAGCTTCGTGGAAAGTTTATTTAAACTCTATTAAATATTCAGGCTGAGGGTATTCAAGTTCCTCAGCCGTTAGAGTTACACAATATAAATCTTATAAACTTCATTTTACTGAAATTAAGTCGATTGACCTTTTAAAAATCATACAAGCTCTTCTACCCGGCTTTGCCCATGTTTTATTCCCGATAGTTTTTTAAATTTATTTTATAGTACAATAAACGTGCTTTGTATGGTGTTTTTTAATGTGGAGAGTGAGGTAGGTTTGAAGAGGTTATACTGTGAATGGAGTATTATATGTGTCGTGAACACCTCACTGGAAGAACCTGTGCTGAGGTGTTCACATGGTAAATGATTTGTATTGATTAGTTTTGTTTTAATGTTTTAGTTTTGCTATATAAATGTAAATTAGGTATAGAATTATAGCAGGCGTTTATAACTAATAATTATGAATTCATACAACATCATAGCCCTTTAAAGTGGAAATTCTGGATATTTTTCGAATATCCTACAACATTTACATCATCTTATATTATATAAAGAAGATAGTCCCGGGCGGGCGGTATGTGTTCGTTTTGTATAAAAATGTACATTCCTAGTGGTGAGGGGTGCGCGTGTTTATCAATCCTGAGCATGATAATCAGGTTGGTTTTACGGTTGCGAATTATATGTAAAAAGGACTTTGCGAGCGACTTTATGGCATAATAATAATAATAATAATAGTTGGATGACTTGTATAGCGCCGTTTTTGTGAAAAATCACCTCAAGGGCGCTGTATAGGGCGCATAGGATTGAGGAACAAAAGTAACAAAAAAGTGAAATGGTTAAAAAAGGGACTCACCGATTTCACTGTGGATAATTCAATTGTGTCTTCACTTCTATTACGGGATATTTATAATTGTACGGAAATTGTGTTCTTGACGGCGTTTTAATTGTACTGGTGGCGGAAGGTCAAACAAGGGGGCAAGGGTGATACATATAATCGCACGCATTATTTGGAAGTAGGTGACCGATGAACTGGCGTGAAAACCTAGCTTGATGAAATTTTGCTTATTTTTAATTTTTTAATTTTATTTTTATTTATTTATCTATTTTACTTTTTCATTTTTCCCTACTTACTCTGCCTTGGGCTGTGTTATAACAAGTAGGCCATTTTGTTTCGCGGTAAAGTCTAATAAAATAATCTATTTTGTGAACATAATAACATACGAGTATGCGTAGTATACTTTACACTATATTTAATAATAAAAAAAAAACCAAAAAGGAAGTTAAAGATACCTATACTAAAAAAAATCTAAAGTAAAATTAAAAATGAATATACTCATTACAGTCCAATTCAAAAACAACACAAAGTAAAACAACGTAATAATAAATCATTTTATCTTAGTAAACGGATTGCAATCTTTGGAGCACAGACGTCAGGTGGGAATACCGTTCTTGTTCGATTGAAGATGCTCTGGGGAACTAGCGTCATTGATCCCTTCGGCACCGGTGCACAGTCGGGAAACACGCCAAACGCGCGCCCAACATTTGCACAAGGTTGGCATTTGTCATATGAGAACGGACCGCTTCTACGACTCGTTCTTGTGTTCAACAGCTCGGCTGTGAAATGACCTGCCGGCCTCTGTGTTTCCTCTATTCCCTATCCTGTAAAAGACCCTCCACATAGCATCCCCAAAGATGATATTGGCCTTCCCTCAGGGCCTCCCGTGTGGAGTTATTGTAAAAAATAACCTAAAAATTCACAACAAGACAACATACAAGAAAATCTTAACGCTGCATTGATCCAATCGCGTGATTTTAGTTGGACGTATAAAAACACTACTTGTTTTTTTTATGTTAATTGAATATTTATTTTACAGATTTACTTACAAAAAATCCCGAAGGTTGTCTAATGTACTTTGGCAGTTTTTTTTGGTATCGTAAATAATTCCCAATTTATAAAATTGTAAAATTAAAATGTCCGACGGTACCACATTAAACTACAAGACTCGCCGAACAGCGCCCTCCTGGAACGCAATTCCCATTTTTTTAAAGAAAGATTCCTTATCCCTTAGGCTTAAAAACCTCTTCTCTCGGGTGACAGCTATCAGCGGTCATTAAGCGAATGACATTCATTAAAAATATAAATATTTGCGTAGTTTTAACAAAATAAAAACTTAATATTAAGTAGGTTACCAATTACGTTCTTATTTACTTTAAACATTGTTGGTGTGTAAACATTATAGAGATGTTGACATTATCGGCGGGTAGTTCACATCTTTGGCAATTCACGGCAGGCGCGACATCGAGCAAAGACGTTACAGCCGGCCGAGTCAAACGAATTTGAATCCGAATGCGGTGGACTCACCCCGAGTTCGCAAATCCGGATTCACTCGTTCCGAACTCACACGCTAGGAACGACTAAGGTTTCGGATTGGAGTCAGGAATAAAAAGCGTCCAATAGTTTAATATGAACTATTTTTGCTTCCGAAACGGCGAACCCGGACGGAACGTAAGGAACGAACGACCGAGTGCCAGGAATCGAGTCGTGCGGCTGAAGTAACCTGATTACCCTTTTACAAAACGTAATTCTTCGTTGAAAGGCGTATTTATACTATCAAAAAATAAAATAAAATTGTATTAAAATACATCATAATATAAAGGTATTGTTTTAAAAAGTTTTGGTTCAAAACCTTGTGTCACTTGAAGATATTTCATCAATTTGTGTTTTCAAATAATCTCTTAACAATCTGTTAGGATTTTTTACTGTGTCTCTCCGGAATTCCGCAGTTAATCAAGAAGTCTTTAGGCCTAAGGAAAAAGATTAGGAATCTTCCTTAAAAAGAACGGGAATTGCTTTCCTGGATTTTAAAGTTAACTCCGAATAAAAAGGACAACTACACAAGGCAGACAAGAATTTTGATTGATGAATAAAAAAATAAAAATTAACACCTTGAAATAAATTTACGGTCGACAAACTAGGACAAGCCTTATTAGTTAAAAATGTATTTGTTCGTTAATTGTGTTTTGTGTTTACGAGTAATTCGTAGAAATCCATTTAATTTCACAAAAGAACATGTACGATGTTATAATAATAAAAGCACTTTTATAAAATTCACAGAACGTCTCTTAATGAAAAATCACGTCCGGCCTAATAACAACGAGCCTAAACCCTTACATATAGAAAGAAAGGGTTCTAGATTAAATTTATTGAACAACTTTAAATTAATAAACGAACGAATGATCCCAATATAACATTAATTTATAAAGTATATTTTTTTATTCATTTATGAAAAAAAAACTTTTTTTTTTGTAAAATCCTTTCTTTACGACACAATCGTTTTACCCGAAGGGATTTCTTTGTCCCTTTCAACCAGATATAACTGAAATGACTCAGCAGAATCACTTATTTTTAAATTTAAGACGTTCGGGATTTTTCATGTTGATGTGGTTGTGAAATTCACCATCTGGAAGCTACAGCCTTCCCTCGGTTAAAGAGCAACACACGCCACTGATATAAATGTATCTACGCAATGTAATAAATATAAATGCATAAATAAAATAGGAATGCAGTTTTTAACTTAATATTAACCGAAATGGGGAATGGAGGGGACAACTCAATTTTATGCTTATGACTCAATAATTTATTAATAATTAATTATCATAATACTAATATAAATGACATAAGATAAAGCAGATGTCGTGAAGTATCTGAGCCTTCTGATTGACTCTGGAAACATCATATTGACCATGTAAAATCACTGTACTGATTAAGTGGATTTCTTCCCACCTCTACGCAACGATCATTGTACTATGCTACGATTCATTCCCACTTGGTCTATCTTTCGAGTACCTGGGGCTTCGCTGCCAAGAAAATGATATTTGAGGTAAAGATAATTCAAAACAGGGCCCTGCGTAACATTTTCGGCTTGCCATGGGATACAGCCGTTAAAGATATTTACCGGCACGCACTAGTATTACCGTTTAATACTATTCCTAGCTATGAGATCACAAACACTATTTTAAATACGATTCAATGCCATACATACAAATATAAAACTTAACTATAATCACGACGTTCGCCAACACAATACACGACAGCACCAAAAACTATACATATTAAAAATACACTCTACAAAATATGGACTGAAATCATTGGAATACATTGCTTACTCCAGCTATTACAAGTTGCCTGAGGAATTGAGACATGTATGCGACATTTAAGTGAGACGTTTTTAAAAATACTATTTAGAAAACCATTTATCATAGATACCAACTGTGTTCTGGTAGCCGTCCGCCTTGCATATTCTGATGTAGGTATATTTCTCTCTTCTAAAAAAGATGTCATGATTTTCTATTGTATCTGTATGTTACGAGCCTGTACATTTATTTATATTATTTTCCTATTATTTATATATTTTTTTGTTTTTATATTTATGCCTTTAAAACTTGGTTAAACTTAATATCATGTAGCAAAAGATTAACAGTCCCAAAATGAGTTGAATTGAAACATTGTTGTATGTCTTTAAATGAATAAATAGAAAAATAATAATAAAAAACCGACATTTAACTTGTTTAAATAACCGATTAACCATTTCTGGTTCGGAATTCCTAGTCAGGATTAACTTTCTCATCATAAAACTTTTGTTATTTTCTGAAGAACTGACTTTAAAAACTTCGCTAGATTGCGAAAAAATCTATCGGTTCTTTTAATATCGGTGGCGTTAAGTTGAGTACGGATTCCAATAAAAAGTGACCACATTGTGACAATTTACCCGTTTCTGATTCAGCAGACGCTAACTGCCCTAGTGACTTTAAACAAATAAAGTACGAAGTCCTCTCTCGCAGTTTCATTAAGTGCAGCAGTTTCCCGCGGCCCACATAACGTGTCCGTGGGAGGGGGAGGGTGTACGAGTAGAAGCCATTAGCGCTAAAGAGGTCGAAGGCGGGGGCAATTTCCCGACGTTTTTAAGTATGATATACTCACAGGGCGGGAGATGGGAGTCTGATCCCTCGCCACGAGATTATGACCAACTCTATTAATTGCTTCGTTAGTTTGCAGTGAGCTTAATGGGAAATTGAGTGTTGGCGATAGTACTTACTTAGATGGCCCGAGGATGGAAAATATAGCTGAAGAACTTAAGAATACAAGAACCTTACGATACTATTATTTATAATTGAATGTACAAGGAAAGGAGATTCGTTGTCTATGGGAAATGTATCAATGAAGTAATATATAAATGATCACCAAATCACACCACACATATATTTATATACTTTAAATTTAAATTAAATTAAATTGAACAGTGTTATTATTAATTTCTGTAAGTATTTTAGTTTAATTTCAAATACTATAATAATACAAATTAGGTAGGGGTAAATAAAATCACATAAGCAAGCCATCTAAATGTGGCCTCTCGGAATGTCCCTGGTAAAAGCAAGCCATCTAAATGTGGCCTCTCGGAATGGCCCTGGTAAAAGCAAGCCATCTAAATGTGGCCTCTCGGAATGGCCCTGGTAAAAGCAAGCCATCTAAAAGTGGCCTCTCGGAATGGCCCTGGTAAAAGCAAGCCATCTAAATGTGGCCTCTCGGAATGGCCCTGGTAAAAGCAAGCCATCTAAATGTGGCCTCTCGGAATGGCCCTGGTAAAAGCAAGCCATCTAAACGTGGCCTCTCGGAATGGCCCTGGTAAAAGCAAGCCATCTAAATGTGGCCTCTCGGAATGGCCCTGGTAAAAGCAAGCCATCTAAATGTGGCCTCTCGGAATGGCCCTGGTAAAAGCAAGCCATCTAAACGTGGCCTCTCGGAATGGCCCTGGTAAAAGCAAGCCATCTAAATGTGGCCTCTCGGAATGGCCCTGGTAAAAGCAAGCCATCTAAATGTGGCCTCTCGGAATGGCCCTGGTAAAAGCAAGCCATCTAAATGTGGCCTCTCGGAATGGCCCTGGTAAAAGATCACCATTCTGAAGTGAAGCGTTGCTTGATATGGCTTTAGCTGTGTGTTAACCAGATCGGTACTTCCCCACCTTACTCTCCCCCCATCTCCTTCCTCTCCCCATACCGTTCAGCTTCACAACATACCCCAATTTGGGATGCCATAGCTCCAGTTAGCAGGGAGCAGTTGGGACTCTTGTGCGGTTTCACATTAAAAAAAGAAGATGAAAAGCGTAATCTTAAAATTGATAGACGGCAATAACCCATTTAAAGTGCTTTTTGCTAATACGTACTTACGATTATTCAATCAATATTTTTTAGTATTTTCACACAGTTCTCTGCTTGTATTGTTATTATATTACCATACTACGTCAATACTAGCTTTTCCCCTTCTATTTTTGTATAATGGCACTTAATATGAACTAAACTTGTCAATTTGACTGCCCTAAAACGGGATTTGTTGATGTTAAATAATGTGTGTTTCAAATAAATAAGTATTATTATTATTATTATTAAATTTGTACTAGGCTAATTGTTTTAAAACCTTAACACAAGATTCATTCTTAAGGGTAAACATATTACAAACGATCACAGATGGCGTTAATTTCAATATTTTTGAAAAAGAAATTTACACCGTTGTGCTTTTAAATTTAAGATGAATTGTTTGTTGACGGTTGTATACACGGAATACGAAATGGAATAAACTTTTATTGTAGGTTTAATGCTCAATTTCTTCAAAAAACTTATGTATGTGTTAAGCCGCGTCTCCTGCGACTGTTTTTTTCAAAACATTTACACAAAAAAAACAAAACAAAGGGGCGTTACCATACACATTTTTGTGTGCGTATAGAATGTTTTTGTCTTCCAAAATCAATGGAAAACATTCTTCTCACGGGTGAAGAGGGGAAAGGGCGGGAGGGTTTGTTTCATTTCTTAAAATCGCCGCACGGTGCGGATCTATCTATGCGTCCCATCCGATTGTACTTCGTCATAAATCGAACAGGCTTTTTTTGGTTATGTGTACTGAGCGAAATTATAACATATATTATTATAAGAAGTTTTCTTATGTATCAGTAATAATAATAATTTATGTATTCTCTTATTTTGTGTGCTATTTCCAATAGGATCACAGCCCTCATATTAATAACCTTTGAAAGTAAACATCGTGAAGTAAATATGCATACAAGCATGTCTTTTTCTTGTTAGTTTTTATTATTATTAAAAAACTAAGAATCTAAAACCTACTTTATATTTAATACAAAGTTTTAATTAGACCTTATATAGGTTTTTAAGTTTTTGGTTTCGTTTTTTTTACGTAAATAAAAATAAAATAACCTAAAAGCCACACAGAAACTTGATACTTTAAATGAAATAAAATGCGTGATTTTGCTTCTTCGTTAACTGAAATAGTTAATTATTTTTGTGCATATTAAGAACATCGTGCTTTTGCACATTTAATCATCGTGATAAACACATTCATTGACTATATTACAGTGGTTTACACAACATATTTCTTATTAGTTTTACATTCATTGACATTTATATATTTATTTTATTCAAAGAATAAACACAACAATGGTATTTTATTCCAACCTATAAAAATACGTAGTACATTCAAAAGATTATTCAATTATTCATTGTTTTTAATCAAAACAAAACATTTTAGCAGGAGACGGAATTTGTATGAAAACAAATGTTTTTGTGTATGGTTATTTGTGTATAAAAAGTCGCAGGAGACGCGGCTTTAGTTTCACAATAAAATATTGTATTAAGTTTCTAATATATGTGTTAGTGCCACAATAAAATATTGTATTACGTTTCTTATGTATGTGTTAGTGCCACAATAAAATATTGTGTTAGTGTCACAATAAAATATTGTATTAAGTTTCTTATGTATGTGTTAGTGTCACAATAAAATATTGTATTAAGTTTCTTATGTATGTGTTAGTGTCACAATAAAATATTGTAATAAGTTTCTTGGAGGAATTGAGCTTTAAACCTTTTTTTTCCATTTCGTATTCCGTATATACGCTAACAAATAATTCATCTCAACATTGTGATATCATAGTTTTGGCTAATCCACATAAATGGCATTAGCGACCGTTATATCAGTAAAGCAATTAGGTAGCTTGATTGTTGGAAGCTCACAAGGTAACCAGGAGATGGAACACTGCCTCGAGTAAGAAAGGGACATTCTGAACATCTGCAATAATAAACGATACCGTGTTTTGTTGTAAGAAAGGGTTTCATTTATCAGAGATAAGCAGGCAACATATATTGAAATGAACACCATCTGTGATCGCAATTTTTCATAATATTTTGAAGTTTAACCTTAAAGTACCTATTTAGTCAAGGGTAGGTAGGAGGAAAGAGTATTCATAGAATATAATAAAGAGAATTCGCGGAATTTTCTTTTTGTCTAGTTATTCACGTGGGTTCTGTATGGTATTTCAAAATAATGGAATAAAGGAAGCGAAAGAGAATGCGAGACATTATTTTTAATATATTTCAGACGTTGGGACTCGTTATGTTGGACCAGTCAACTCGGTACTACGGAATCGGAAGACATTTTTGGCAGTCATAAAAGTGGTCACTGAACTTTTGATGGTGGAGAAAAATTAACCTTGCCAAATAATAAAAATATTTGGTTTCAGATTTATCACCTGTACGCTCATTCAATGGTGTTATAGCTCGAAGATTTCTCTATTTGTTAAGTGTTTAAATCACGTCGGGGTCACCATTTTAGAAAACTATGGTAATTTTAGGAATTAACGTATTTGGGAAATGTGTGTTGATTGATTCCTATAAGTGGTGAGTACAAATATTTAATATTGCGGAAATCAAAGGAGCGACTCACTAATGTTTAACAGGAAATTAGTTATTTGTACAACGGTTATAAAAAGCTTACATATGTAATTTAGAACACGAGATGACAAATAATATGAATTGAACACGGAACATCATCTAATCTAGCCTAACAACAGGAGAAGAATGAAGCTATTAGGGAAAACTGGTGACTATATAGAATATGTAGATGTCACTACTGTCGCCGTGCTTCAGATGTTTTATGGCTGTCTAAGTAGCAATTCTTAGTGGCCAGTTAAGCAGGTAGCCACAGAATTCTTTACTGAACTTTTTTTATATAAAAAAAATACATTTTTACAGCTACAAAACCCGATAATTATTTTAAAATCTTTGGCATAAAACGGAATGAATAGCAGTTATTTCAGGAGACACAGAAAATAAACTTAAAATAAGATAATGATTTTAAAGAAACGTACCAAAAATAATTCAGCAACAAAGATACAGAAATTATAATAAATTTATTGTCGATCAATTATTGTTTTAAGCAATGTTCTAATAATTATAATAGATGAATCCACTGAAGAAATAAATTCCTAGAAGTTACGATCTATACCTCTATCGATATATACCTGTATTTTATTTAACTTATCTTCAACATCCATGTATTTATAAAAATACGTTTTTTTTCTCCCACCACAAAAAATTATTAAAATAAACAGGCAAAGTTTTTATATTTCATTTTATCTGATTTCTTTTACAATCTTATTAGTATTATACAGTTATTATTCTTAAGTAAAAACTCGCTTAATTTTGAAACTTGTAAAGATATACATATTAGTAATATAGATATATATGTATGTATATGAGTAAATTTATTTAAACAAATATAGAAATAAATAAAATTATTTCATCAATTTTTTATTTTTTTTTATCGTCACTAACTATAACACTATTACACAAGTATACCCACGCACTGGCCTTGCCTATGTGGGATTTTTGCTATATATATACAATATACATAAATTTATATACATGTATTCAAATAGATATAATTGAATATAAAAAAAAATTATAAATGTTTAACACCTTTGTTTAAACAAAATTTATTAATAAATAATTTTTTTTAAAACACCTATTCGAATGAAAACTGATGTCTCCAATTTACGCCATGACTCATAGTCCCCATACAGATCAGTTAAATTAATTATCTGTTCAGCAAAGAATTTCGGTATTTGAAAAAATAGAATTTTACACAAAGTAAGATAAAATTGGCCGTATTTCGGGTACACAAACATACCCACAACATACTTCAATGAGTTAATCTTTTCGGTGAATAAATCAACAATTAAAAAAATATGTCCACAAACACTTTAATTGTTGTTAAACCTAAACATTTAAAGTGTTCAAAAATAGTTCAATGTAAACAAAACTCAACGCCGCTTTAGCCGGAACACGTTCAAACGAGGAGAAATTCCAACATTCCGCCACCTTGCTTATTTGCAACCCTGTGGGCCACGTAACGAGAGATTTACCGTCCGGTATTTGACTTGCCCATGCTTGAAGGCACGAACCACCCCTCATCCCCCACCCACAAACCTCCCTCGGCGGCAACCTATAACCTATTTATACTTGGAGCAACGCTACAAGACTAGAAGTACAAGACAGGGAACAACTGGCCTTTATCCAATATTGGGTCTGCCAGTTGCTGCAGTATTATTATTAGTGAACTAGGTTACTCCAAATTAGGTAAGGAACAAAATTAGAAGGAATTTTTTATTTTTTATTAACGAACCATTATCCGATTAAATAAAAACACAAAATGAGATAAAATAACAGGGCATACATAATGCCTGTATGAATGAAGCAATGACAAAAATATAAATTTGAGAGAAACAATTTTTCAAGTCAATTTTTTTTTAAATTAATGAAAATCAAATTTAATAATGTTATTATTAAATTCGGCAAGTATTTTAGTTTTTTTTATTATGGTTACAGCTGTGTCGGGGTACAAGGCCATTATCAAATGTTTTATTCCATGTTTTAAAATGGTCTTGAACAACAAAACAGCTGTCACAATAATAAAAAAATAAAATAAAAAACTTAAATATTTTCAGAACTTGATAATAACATTATTTAATTTGATTTTGTAAATTAAATTTTAAAAAAACTAGACTGGTACCAAAAAATTCATAGCCATGACTTGAGTTAGCAAGTCTCGATATCCTGGATGGTGGAGAATGGTATTCATAAATTAGTAGCGTTGATTGAGGAAAATCTATTCATTACTCGTATTTCTGAGTGTACGGCAGGGAATTTTGAAGTGGATGGGTTGCAAAAAAGGAAGTGAGTCAATAATGCAAATCATTATTTTGAAAATGCAAATGAGATCAAAGTCTTTCCTACACTTTTCTGATAAAGAAATGTTTATGATAGATCTCTGAATGGATATTTAGGCATTGTTATTAAAGCGTTAAATCTTTTTTTGAAAAAGAGACAGCTGTATAAGAACACATCGCGGAAGAGAGTAATGCAAGTCCATACTCGACGACAGTGTTCGAATTGTACAACGAGGGCAGTCGTTTTCTGTCGTAATTTAGAAATAAAATATATATTTTTTGGACTTTTCAAAAATCCATACAAATATATCCATTAGCCGTCTTGCTTGGAAACGCGGTGTTATTACGCCGCGGGTAATATCGTAATGGTGAGAAGCTTAACATAAAATCACGGCGTAAATATTATTAACTTACACCCGGTATAATTATACCAACGCAAGACGGGAGAGTAAGAGTCTAATAAGTAAGACGGTATATATTTAAAAATCGTACTATCTAGCGAAAATTCTCACTGTGCATTAAGTAATGGGTTAAAAAAAGCCTGCAGTCTTTTTGTTGTTTCATTTTTTTTATTTTTAAAGAGAAAATACAGATACGGACAGTAATCAATAAAACCATAAATACTAACTAGAGAATTCGCCTACATCCTAACTATTTCTCACAGATTAGTACATTAGTAGCACATAAAAAAAACCCTTTTCACACATTTTTAGATAAATTTAAAGGAAAAAAATAAACCAATTAAAGTTTGTGTTACACAGAAAAAAAATTGAGAAAGTGGACAATGTCTAAACGAAGTTAAAAAATAAACTTTGAAGAGGAACGGCTGCGCGGCCTGTTTCATGCAAAACTTAATTTTGGATTTAAGGTCATAGTACTCACCTAAACCAAATGATACATTTTCTTAATTAAAGGTTTAGTAAATATCTAGTACGTATGAAATGTATTTTATGTATTTTTGTTTTACATTATGAAATATAGGCCATTGAAGGAATTGATTTTTCGAGATTTTAGAGGCATCTTTAACAATGATTTGGGGACTAACGGTGATTTAAAAAAAAGTTTTACCCCATCTACTTTGAAAATATAATGAAATATAAAATTTAAAAATTTAAAATGAAATAGATTTAGCATTATGGTGGACTATTAAATTAAAAACGACCAATTTATCTTGGAACACAAATTTTCCGTACATAATTTAAAATATTTACGCGAAAAAACCATTTTTTAAAATCTTTTGTTTTTATATTTTTTATTTACGTAATCGTGTTTACATAGCAAATATGATTTTTATTTTAAATACAGTAAAGCAATATTTTTACGGCTAATATAATTACGAGTATGTAGTTTGGGTTTTGAGGTATTGAGTGTTATGCTTTCTCCACCCTTCTGAGCCAATGCAGTCCTTCAGACAGCGCTTGAAGTATAAAACGGTGGAACTTCTGGCCGTTGTCCAATCTTGAATCCGCCAGTTGCTGCAGCATTATTTAATGAACTGGGTTACTCCAAATAGGATGGCGAACTGAATTAGTAGGGGGTATGATAGAACTCTGATAAATTAAATTATTTCTCTGGTAAATTGTTCGGCCTTTGTATTCACACGAGCAATCGTTTTATTAAAACAGATAACAGTGCAAGTACGTGATAACGGAATGGAGGAGACGTGATATGTGAGGCTTGCTCGGTGCACTGGGTAGGTATTGTGCACGTTACTGTGGAAGGGCTGTGGGAGAAGAATGGTGGAAGGAATAACGTAGATCAGTGATGCAGAACCCGTGGGCCTTTCATGACTTACTTATATTATTTTATTTACTCCCACCCAATTCTAATTTGGACGGTGTTTAAAATTATTTATTACCGGTAAAACAGATTTAGTTAGAAAATAATTAAAATTATCTACTAAGTACTTTTATTTATCATGTGTTTTCCACATTTAAATGGCAATGTTTTATTAAATGATTTATTTAAATGTGCTATATTATTTTGGTTGTGTGAACATACTCGTACTGAATAGTGGAAAAAGTAATTTTCCTTACTTTATTAATTAATATTACATTAGGATCATTCGTTCTTTCATTCATTTCAAATTGTCCAACTAAATTTAATCTAAGACCCTTTCTTTCGTTATGTAGGGGTTTAGGCTCCTTGTTGTCAAGCGGGACGTGATTGAGATGATTTTTCCGTTCTGTTTTACAAAATACGAAAGGCATCTCGAGCTACTTTTGATGGTCTATTTAAAATTAGCTACCCGAAATTATAAGATTTTTTTATATTAATGTTTCATAATTATAAAAACCGAGAGCATTTATTGGTTTGGCCGTGGAGATAAAAAAATTGCGCCTGCGGCTCTTTGTTTGTCCGGGATATAATAAATACATATATTCAAAAGGTACCCTTTTAGTAGGTTAGCGACCCCACCGACTGCAAAGTTAATCATGACAAGCTGTATGTGCTCCACCTTCTGCGACCCGCGAACCAATTTAAAATGGATAATTTGACCTCCCGGCTAAAAAGGTTGTTCATCACTGATGTAGATCTACTGCAGCGGAATGTGAATTCTTTATCAACATATTGCAAGCCGTGAAGCAAAGGCGGAAACATTAATAGTACACCACGGAGCAAAAGAATATTTCAGTGGAGAAATGAAACACAAATGTAATGTTGCATTCAGCAGTTTAATTTAACCCAGGTATGGTAAGCCACCGTATTATAATCCTTGAAAATTCCTCGTTATTTCTATTATTCTTCGCTTGAACGTTTAATAAATGACTCTGTCATTAATAAATGAATAAAAAAAATTACTTTGTATTCACCACTTTATTAATATACATGTTCCAAAAGCGATGCTTTCTTCATCGTAAATATAGAATACTAAAAATAATAATGTCAAGTATAGACAATTGATAAAAATAGAACACAATAATGTAAGAAGAGACAAATTATAAAGACAAACAAAAATTCATTAAATTATGTAATAATTATCCAAAAATACTCATAAAAAATTATTAAAAACATTGAATAACAAATTTGTATTAGAAATAATAAAAAAATAAATAAAATTCTTTTATTATTAATATTAATATGAAGATAAATTCAAGAGACAGGTTTATAAATATATATATTTGATTATTTAGTAAATTTAATTCACTATTAACGATTTTTCTGATTTCTTAAATTCCAAAATTTGTCTAATTGTAAACCGGTTGTATTTGTATGTAAAAATTTTAAACCTTTATTTATATCAAATGAATGATTGGTTTCTAAAATATGAATTGCAAATTCAGAATAGTTTAATATTTTTTTCTTAAACTTTTTGTTTAATACACTATCTATTAATTTAGTACTATAACCGTTATTGATTGCAATCTGTTTAATTAAATTTAATTCTTTGTTGAAATTATTTTTTGATAGAGGTACATTATCTAAGATAGCTAATAATTTTTGAGCAAAAGGATGATTAGAAGTATTATGTATAATATGTTTAAATATCTTTAAATTCAAATTTATTATTAACAATATAAATATTTGAGTCTGAGAAATTAATGCTAAAATTTTGTCTTATTTATATGGTGAATTTAATATTTTTATTTAGGAAATTAAGGAAAATATTAAGTTGTCTTTCAGTACCAGTCCATATACAAAAAACGTAAACTACATATCATTTCCAAAAATAAACATATTTTAATAATAAACGACTTTGTCATTTATTAGTGATAATAAAAAAAGATACAATTAAATGCTCAAATATACGCCAGAGGCGCACAAGTTGGCTGGGATGAGGGTTCGCAAATTACACACCAGGTTAATAAGAAAGGTGAAAAAAAAAACTGTATTGTAGATGGCGTAATATATAAATAAGTATGAAGTGCTACATTATTATGTCAAATATCGTAACTAGTTATGTTATGTAATTTACATAGAAACATTTATATAACATAGAAAGTACATAATATTGAAAATATTTAAACGACTGAAAATAATTCAAATGTGTACAGGTGCTTTTATGTCTTGTCAAGTCGGTATTAGTTCCCTGCTAGGCAGATTGCCTGTTCTAAGGAACCGAATGCTTTAGTTATGCGTGGTGTAATATTTTGTAATTATTGTTTTTCGCCAATCTATCTGCTAAATATTTTATGAATGGTACAAATAAGTTTAAGTGATATTACTTAATCATTTTTCAGAGTCCCCTTCACTCAATCCATTTGGTTATTATTTTGGTTTTGCAGGTTTTAATGTTTATTTCTGGGGGGGTTGTATTGTATATTTTCGGTCAGATATGTATGTCTTTTGATATTTTTCCGTATTGGTATTCGTCCTCGGGAAAAGAAGATCCCTTCTGATGTGACTTCTTGTAATGTCTTTATGATCGATTTTTTAAAGATTTTCATAGTTTTTGTGTACGTGGATAATAACTTTTTTTATATTTTTTGACGAACATACAGGAATATTAAATTGGTTAGAAAGCTTATCGCTACAGAACCTTCAAGGTTTACGCAGAATAAGTCTAATAATGGATTTTTGGTCCATAAAAGTAGATCTAAAATTTATCTTCCTGGGGCTCACCAGCCAATGCAACCATATGTTAACAGGGAGTTGCACAGTCCGAAGCATATTTTACTCAGATCGTGTTGTCTTATTATGTTGCGTAATACAAATGTTGTAGGTGTGATAAATCCACTTAAGATTAATTTCTGCATTGCCTTAATTACAGAATGAGCGCACCTAAATGGGGATACGTAAATATGCTCTCTATCTTTAATGTCTCCACCCTCTCTAACCGGAAAATATACCTTGATCTCCCCTGAGCCGCTAAGAGCTATATTTTGTCGATGTAAGTATCTGTACTAACCAATTTGATGTGCTTTTGTGACTAACCTCCTTCTATGCGAAATCTGTACAGGGACGCTTGAGGGTTTAGAGTGATATATTTTGTTTTAATTATAGTTTTGTTTAATTTAATCATCCTTGACGAGTACCCTTACCCCTGAAGGAGTAAGCATAAGTTGCTTATACCGGGGTGGGAAACCTCCACTGATCACTGGCTCAGATACCCGACGTGTTCAACTCCGGCAAGCAAAACAAAGCTTGCAACCCCACAACAGGGGCTACATTACGAAGAGATTGAAAGTCGCCCATTTTACACATCGAAAATCCGACCAAACTTAACATATGCATCACCCATATGGGCTACTTCAAATACAAAAAGGCTAGAATCATTCTAGAATGCATTGCTCCGACGATTCACCAAAAGTCCCTGGTTCCTCAGGAATAGCATAATTAACACGGGCTCGAAAATTCCTCCACTCCAAAAACATATAATAGATTTAGCCAAAACATGTTGCTACAAATTAGAATAAGAACTCGAATCCCTCCATCTACAACCTCGGCCGCTGGACCCCCAGCATCGACCCCCTATATCTCCGCCCAAAATCCATCTTATACCCTCGATTACCCTAGTTAACGTGCTTAAATATAAGATTGCCAACAGCAAAGTGCCGATAGCACATAAAACACAGTTTGCAATTCTTTGAAATAAATTAAATAAAATCCGTACAGTAGCAATAGGCAGCCCGCTCACTGGGTAGAGAAGATTATCTCCACAATTATGTAGGAAAGAAATGTTCCCTGAAAATGAACACAAAAAATTTACAATAGGATATACATAGTCAATTACATAATGCTGGCACTGTTAATAAGAACGAGAAGTAGAATGGTATTTGTAATATTGAACTCACCGAAGCTCTGGCTGACCCAGATGCCGAGCATGTCGAGCTGCAGCAGTCGCTTGTAGGCACCGGCCCCGCGCTTGGTGTTCATGAATAGGTGGTAGAGGAAGGAGCCGCACCAGGGCGCCAGCGCGCCGGCCAGGTGGCACCACGCCAGGAAGGGCGATCCCGCGCCCGCCTCCCACGGCAGCAGCTTGGGCACCACGGCGATTATATAGATGATCGGCAGCCCTGAAACGCGAACAACAAACACCGAATTAGTCAAATGTTGCTTTTGTAATGGTGAGTGTGAAGCCCTTCGTACAGATCATTCACCACCCCACGCGCAATAAATCTTTCCGATTCTCGCAAATGAATCCTTCATATACGAGTATGATCTGCGAAGAATGGTGATAAATATATATATATATATATATATATGTATTATAACAATTAACACCAACTTAAAAACTATCCACCAATAAACAACTTTACTTTAACAATGTACGCACCGTTTTATTGTTTTTTTCACTCTACGTTGTTTCTTTGTTTAGAGATAGTAATAGTCGTCACAAGGCATTACTTTCTCTGTCAAATCAATTATGGCACTCGATCGAAAAGCAAGAATTCACAACTTCTATCCATTAGTAATATAACTCGCAAATATATGCTTTCTGACAGTGAAGAACCATATTGATGTGCAAATAAATCTAGTTAGGGAAGGAAAAATAAGAAAAAGAAACATCAGAGTAAAAGCAAAGTGTTATTTCTCATTCAAGATTCCGTGCCCCAAGTTGCACTTCACAAGGTGACCTATCAAGCCTCAGTTTAGTCACTTTACACCGTAGAGTATTTCTGACAACCTTAGGGTGACTACCTACTCTTCACATCACCCGGACCATGCACCGGCTTTATTCACTTTGGCCACTTTATTCACAGACTAGGAGTGTCGGACTGTTGCGTTGCCAATGGGATTCTATTGTGGAACAACTGAAGACATTAAATGTTTTAAAGGCTGTCTGGTGTCTGGTGGACCTGAAGGGATCTACTTCCAATGAAACATGATCTTTATATAAATGTAATAAATTCATGTTCTAAGAGTATTTTACTATAGTATAAAAGTTTAACTTGCATCGACATAAGCAAGGTGCTCCGTTGACATCCACGAAACTTTTTGTTTACTACGACGTAATGTTGTTCCGGTACCTAAATAAATAATGTGAAAACTTCCACCTGAGAAAACTTCCACCGTGACAAACATAAAACAGTTAAAACAAAGTTCTTAAAACACTGATGATTTTTTTAAACCGAAAGTTAAGAAAAAAAAACTCGGTTAAAACTGGGTTCGATTCCCACTTGCGACCGTTTCTTTTCCTATTTCATATTTCATTGGGATTTGTACAATGGGGTTTATAAGCTTCGACAAGTCATTCCTGATAATATAATTTCTTCAAACGATTGGTATTCACTTTGTGGCATCATTATTAATATATGAATTAAAAAATATACTCCGTATTCATCACTTTATTAATATATACAGATATCAAAGCGATGCTTTCTTCATCAGGAATATACGGAATACTAAAAATATTAATGTTAAGTATAGACTAATGATAAAAATTAGAACACGTAAGAATAGACAAATTATAAACATAAACAAAAATTGATTAAAGTACGTAAGTAATGAATCAAAAATATTAATAAAAAGTATTATAAAACATTGAATAACAAATTTATATTAGATTTTTTTTTATTAATATTAACATGAAAATAAATTCAAGAGATAGCTATTTAAAAAATGTATATTTGATTATTTATTAAATTTAATTCACTATTAACACTTTTTCTGATTTCTAAAAATTCGAATTTATCTAATTGTAAACCGGATGTAATTGTATGTAAAAATTTTAAACCTTTATTTATATCTAATGAATGATTGGTTTCTAAAATATGATTTGCCAATTCAGAATAGTTACTAAGTATATTTTTTAATTAATTTATTTCTGATAAATTTAAGATATATTTAAAATCATTAATAAAAGATAACGGTTCTGATTTTTGGGCGAAATCTGAAGGGAAATTTAAAGTAAAAAATTACAGGCCAGTTTTTTTTTAATGTTACGTGAATTATGTGTAGTTTTTTCTTCGTTATTGTTGAATGACTTTCCAGAAGTCGTTACATTTTTTAAGCTTTTCATTGATATGATTTGGTGTTGCTCATGCTTGTTTTGATTCACATTCAAATGTTATATGCACTGGTAAATGGCTCTTTCAATATCGTACGTGATCTCGTAAATCTTCTAAGTAATGGGCACCAGATGTAATAAACCTATATCTGTTAACCCTACGGAAGAATCTGTCCCATCCCACGGCCCCAGTCCACAAAGCGGCCAGTCCAGATATCAGAAAATGGCACCCTCACCTGATTGTACATATACGGTACATTTTATTGCGCCATCATTTTCAGTCATATCTCCTGAAGAAAACCAGATTAATTTTATTGGGGCCGTAAATTTGCCGTTTTATAACCTGTGGATAAAATATAACCCTTATTTCAGCGCTTCATTTTATATCTGTGCTGTACATATTTATTATACAGACATTAAAATTACTGCTCTATAAAAATATCATAAATACTTTTTTTTCCAAATGAAGGCTTATCTATAAACTTGTTGTTTTTTTTTTTGTAAACGCTTGAAAAAAACGTTTTCAGAAAAGCAGATTCAGAAAAAAATAAAAGCAGATTATGTTGGCACTGTAAGTTCAGACGTCATAAAAAAACAGTAACCGAACAAATCGAGAGAGTAATAAATCAAAACACGTTGAAAAATATTGTAAAGTCGTGAATAAAACATGATGTACAACATGATTAGGCGGTGTACTATATAATATTATTATTATTTGCCTATTATTATTAATTATTACTACTTCTTGTTAACGAAAATTTGGTCACCCTATGATTGTGGCTAATTGGAGCCCCACAGTACTTTGTGATACTTATTTGGGTTGCATTGAAGTTGTTATTATTGTCGTCTATAAATGTACTGTCCAACTTACGACCGTTCCTCCCAACCCTACTGAGCAACGGCTGAGCCGAAATTCCTCAACACTGTTCAAATGCACAAATACGCTCTTCCCAACGAAATTCTCGATCAAATTTACGAACAATTTAAGATATCGATTTTTGTGGATTAAATTTCTCCTCATCAGATAACTAGGTATAGAAAGTGTCAATAGGGCGAACAAACGTCACCAAAATGTCATTATTAGTATACGATCTTTTTTACACGATTCAATTAATAAATGACAAATATGTATTTCCGTTTTCGAATGTTAAAACATGTTTATTTTATTTTTTATTTTATTTTTATTTTTTATTTTTTAATTTTAATTTTAAATTTAATCTAAATCAAATTTAATAATTTTAATAATGTTAAATAAATAAATCAAATAAATAAATAATTTAAATAAATAAATCAAATTTAATAATGTTAACATTATTAAATTTGATTTATATTAAATTTGATTTATATTAATTTAAAAAAAAATTAAATGGAGTTCTACCAATAATATGGGATTTATTAAAAATGGAGGATAATATTAACAAATCTTGAACTTGAAGTATGATATCGGTGTAAATGGCATAAATTGAATTGGTCTCATTAGCTAAGTTGGTTAAGCGGTTACCCGGATAGGTAGAGGTCCTGGGTTCGAGTCCCAGATGCGAATGAAATCTTTTTAATTTCTGTTGTTTTTTTCGGTTTCGTGGTTCAATTGGGATGTGTTAATATTATCTTCTTCAATGATTAATTATTACAATGAGGTTTACAATCTTCAATAAGTTATAAAAAAATAAATTGAATATTTCTTTCCAGACTTGTAAAATAAGTCAATAGATGTCTCATATAAATAAAAATCGGGTAGGTAAATCCGAGACTCTATTCCGATTGCAATTGAGTTCGAGATGAAACTTTGCAATCATCATAAGGATAGCAGCCAATAATATGGGATTTATAAAAAATGGATAATATTACCAAATCTTGAACATGAAGTATGATATCGGTGTAAATGGCGTAAATTGAACTGGTCTCATTAGCTAATTTGGTTAAGCGGTTACCCCTGATAGGTAGAGGTCCTGGGTTCGAGTCCCAGATGCGACTGAAATCTTTTTAATTTCTGTTGTTTTTTTCGGTTTCGTGGTTCAATTGGGATGTGTTAATATTATCTTCTTCAATGATTAAATATTACAATGAGGTTTACAAACTTCAATAAGTTATAAAAAAATAAATTGACTATGTAAAGTTATTCAAATGAAAAACGGTTAGAACTATTATACTTTTTTTTATCAGCAATCCATTTTCTTAACTTTCGGTTTTAAAAAATAATGAGTGTTTTGAGCACCTTGCTTATGTCGATGCAAGTTAAACTTTTATACTATAGTAAAATACTCTTAGAACATGAATTTATTACATTTATAAAATAAGTAAGTCAAACAATAGGGAATTCCAGTGAAATGTATCCAGTAATGGCTTAAAGAAAATACATTCATAAGGATCAAGAAACGCCGATTCAGAATATTTATTTGAAACATACATTATTAAACAATAACATGAAAGAAAGCTTTGATCGCCCAAATGGGAATACATCCCGTTTTAGGAAAATCAAATTGACAAGTTTAGTTATTATTATTATTATATTAAGTGCTATTACCCAAAAATAGAAGGGAAAAAAGCTTGACATAGTATGGTAATATAATATATCTAGAAAAAAGTATAATAATTAAGTATGAAGAGATGTGCAGATAAAAACGTACTCATGAAGAGATGAGAAAAACAAATATTATAGAGTAAACAATTATGTTTGTGTTTGATAGGTTCTGGTTGGTGCTATGAAGAAAAAAATGCGTTTAAAATTGAGTACTAAAAAAAAAGAAAATATTATTGAGTAATATTGATAAGAATGAATTACGTATCACTCAGCTTTATGAGCCGACGACGTAACTCAGGGATGCAGTCATATATATTTATATGTAGAATAATTTTCACGGTTTTCCCGCGTAATGTAGTCCTTAGAAAGACTTTTTAACTCTCGACGTTTCGGACAAATCACATTGTCACTTAGGTTTTGACTTTTGGATTGAACGGACACGCGCAAGCGATCGGTTCAAAACAAAACTCAAGACATAAGACCTCTGAAGATGGACAATGTGACTTGTCCGTGACGTTAGGAGTTAAAAAGTCCTTCTAAGGACTACATTACGCGGGTAAACCGAGAAAATTATTCTACATCTTACACCCATGAAAATCTCAACCATAATATATATATGTATATATATATATATATTTACTTTCTCCTAGATTACCTTCTTTAATACAATACCATTACTTTACTTTTCTAGGCTTTACCCCTGACATCACGGGCAATAATTATGCCAGGTATTTGTATTATGGTAGTGAGGTATGGAATTGGCAGAGGAGGGATGAAAGTAAACTAAATGCCGTAGAAATGAGATCTCTGAGATGAATATCTAACAATTATTATAATTATGAAAGTAAAATTAAAAAAAAATACTGATATTTCCGATAAAACTGCTGAAGTAATAACTGTAAAGGTGTTCAGTCAGCAGTAAAACAAAATTTACACTTATAAATGTAGAATATTAGAAAGAGCGATGGGGCTCACTCCTGACATAAATCTATATACGAGTATACCATAGATTTAGTTTAAATTGTACCAGTCTGAAGATTCCCGTGATAGGGTGAAACCGGTACAGTCTAAAATAAATAAGAAAAATCATATTCAATGGAATAAGGAATTCCAGTCCAATTTTTCAATTTTTTTTTATCAATAATGACGTTATCTTAAATAAGCGTATTTTTTTTTTTTCTTAAGTTACTTTTCATAGTGAAAATAATTTTTTAAGTTTCAATTTATCAAAGCCCGCCAAAACGCTCCAAATTTTTGTCCAGTCGGTTTCCATCAGTTTTGCGGTTCGAATGTCAAATGTCAAAACAAGGATGAGCTTTACCGTACATAATTTTATATTATATTCATGGTAAACCATAACTAAACATAAGTAATAAAACTATGTACCTTTTTAGAAACTTTAACTCAAAGAATAATAATAGTATTGAACATTAACATTATCATACTATCCTTATTGATAATCGGTTTGCTCATGAATACTCTAATTTTTTTATTTATAATAGTTTTATATATATATATTGAACAATAATTATAAAGCTTTAAGCCACTCAAGTTAATTTCGTCATAACTAAAAAAAATACATATTTAAAATACAAAACAAAATCGAAAAATAAAAATGTTCATACTAATCCAAAAACAGAACGCACACGTGACGTCAGATGTTCCAAATGTAATGGTACCACCATAACAAGGCGTTTTGATGAGATGATTTTTTAATTCGCCTTTAAATAACGATTTATAAATTCAACGTATAAACATATATAATAAATATAATATAATATATATATTCAGAATCGGCGTTTGCTGATCTATATAAGTATATATTTTTAAGCCATTATATTTTCACTGGCGCTTCTTATTCCACCATAAATCGAAGTTTCAAAATTAGAAAAAATCAGTTTCGTTCTTCATTCGTAATACGGTCTTACGTAATTTTTTCACACACACGCCTCACAGATCTTATTACCATTGCAATCAATATAGTTTCATCATTTCCCTATCGGTTCGGTTCTCCGTACAGTAAATTTTGCTGAGAGGTTAATTGTCTAAAGTTCTGAAGCTTCATTCCAAATGATATTTGTACTTATATAAAATTACAATTAAACACCTCCAAGGGACATACAGGAGGGCTAATTATGCTGAACACGTCATCAATTATCTATACTTTCACGGAGACATAAAGCTAAATATCCCAGAAAGTCTTCTACTCAAAAATAACCAACTAATCAATTATTAGTGTTGAACTTCGACGTCGAAACGCCCCTCCAAAATAAATTCGGTGTCGAGCCAATTGAACGCCTATTCCAGGAAGCAAAATCGTTTGTCGTCAAACTTCGAATGCGCGATAAGTATAAAGGAGTGTTCGCCAAGTAGGCAGGTGTGGTCGGGGGATGAGAAGGGGTAAGGAGGGGGTGGTACTCGTCTAAAGTGGGTCACAGTGCCTGTACCGCTGGGACCCCTAGACTTGGCGCAAGTGGTTACAAACTTTGCTTTACTTTTTACCCGCGCCACCTATGAACCAGGAATTTTATCAAGATGTTTGGTTACTGAGATTTTTGTGTTGCGAAGATGGCTATAGGCGATTTTCACATACTTATACGGAAAATACAACAGTTTCAATGAACTCAAGCTTTTCGATATTTTTAATTAAATACTTTTAAACCGTTGGAGTGCGCCATCGCGCTGTAAGCTTTAGCTATAAATACTTTGCTAAAGCAGCGCTGTAGCGCTGCAATTTTTGTCGTTCTCGGGAGAGCACGTGTTCAATTTGAGCGTGGTATATTGCGGTTGGCGCGTGTCTTGATAACTATATTTATTGTTTATCCTGTTAAAATAAATACACCCTAAAGTGAATCGATATATTTCACCATGTCGGAAGTTAGTTCTAATGCGGATGATCGTAATGTATCAAATGACAGCGGCACTATGGACGACGAGACCTCTGTTCCCATAAATGAATGTGTCCAGCAAAGCAAATAGGATAAGGTGATCCAATCACTGAGTGAAATAATCTTATATTTTTGTATTTTTTGTAGTTGAAATGTGGTTATAAGTAAAACTATAATATTCGTAAAATTTCATACTTTAATCGTATAATTTCAAAAAAATCATTAGAATTGATTGATATATGAACAAATTATTGCATTTTTATTGAATACCATACTTTTTATTTATTTAAAAACACAGAATATCTATAGCAATTTATACACATACTTGCAAAATAAGCATAGCACTATTAAGGTACATTATTTTATCATATTACGTTACTTTACGTTACGTTACGTTGTTAAATAATTTATTTTATTCACGGTCCTCCTCACTGGGGATCCCTGTTTCGAGGAGGACTGTAGGTTCTTTTATTTGTGTTACTGATACTTATATTGTTTTCATAATATTTATGATTTCCTTGAATTCATGTTTAATTAGCCATTATTTAATGTTGTATTTCAACTTTTTTTTATTTCCGTGGTATTTTTAATATCACTTATCAGATTACAGAATCAAAAAAGGAGATGTATTTAAGGAGAAAATACAGATACAGACAGTAATAACAAAACAATATATATATATATATTTTTTTTTTTTTAAGGAGAAAATTTATTTAAGAATATTTATTTAAGGAGAAAATACAGATACAGACAGTAATATCAAAACAATATATATATATATATATTTTTTTTTTAAATCTCCTTTTTTGATTCTGTAATCTGTGGCTAACCAGAGTGGTGTATCTATGGGCTAACCTCAATACAACATGAAAGGTTCAATATTTTTCATATTGGATTTCATTCAAACTACTGTCTAAACCTTTCCGGCACTAATAAGAACAAACTGTGCTATTTTCAGCGAAACTTGTCAAGTAATTTTCGAGAAAATCGAATACAAACAGACAAACATTCATTTTTACATACAGAGATTTTCTTACTTTGAACAGTGCCCGCCCCTTAAGTAATATTTTAGTAAAATGTATTCTTTTTAATCGTACAAGGTGTTTACAAAGTCCTCGGGTCTGAAACCTGCATATTGCATCCCCATTGAAGAATGTCGTGAGATGAAATAAAGTACACGAGTGAAGAGAGAAAGGTTAAGGGAATATAAGAACGGATCTAGCTATTCAGATCTGGTTAGTAACACGCATTAATCCAGTTCGATTCTGAACATGGGCGATTCTGAAAGTACGTATCTACCACTCTGTAAGAAAGCACGGAAAATGTATTCATACTTAAAACCATTCACTTTCGTATGTCAGAAAATCACACCAATTTATGGAAGAGGTCCAGAGTCAAGTATATCATGTTACAGGGGTTGTCAATTTACAAATTGAATATCGAGGTGGATATTAATAATTTCCTGCGTTAAACGTATATAATTCACAAAAAAAAAAATATCGCGACAGATACTGGAAACAAATACGTTTCATAAATAAATTAAAAATTACTGTGTAATCACCACTTTTGTTTAATATATACATATCAACATGTTTCGAAAGTAATGTTTTCCTCATCAGGAATATATAGAAAACTAAAAAATAATAATGTCAAGTATAGAAAAATTATAAATATAGAATACAATTATGTAAGAATAGACAAATTATAAACTTAAACAAAATTTGATTTTTAGTTGGTGAGTAATTAATCAAAAATGTTTAAAAAAATTATTATAAAACATTGAATAAGAAATTTATAATAGAAATTATTTTCATTATAAAATTAATATTAAAATGAAAATAAATTCAAGAGATAGCTTTTTTAAAAAAAAGATTATTAGTTATATTTAATTGATTATTAAAACTTTTTTTTTTAATTTCTAAAATTACAAATTTGTCTAATTGTTAACCGGTTGTATTTGTGCGTAAAATTTTTAAACCTTTATTAATCTCAAACGAATGATTCGTTTCTAAAATATGATTTGCAAATTCAGAATAGTTCTTATTATTTAAACACCTTAGGTGTTCTTTAACTCTAATACTGAAATTTCTAAAAAATCTTTCCTATGTAAAAAGAGTTGCCATCGTTACGAATTAATTTATATACCCCCGAATAATATATTTTTTTTAATATTTTTTACTTGTCACGCTTTGTATGCTTTAAAAATGTAGTACATATCCTCCTATTAATGTTTTTGTACGTGATTACGTACCTACCATATAGCAAACATTGTTTTTTTTTGTTAAAAATAGACCCTTCCATGAAATATTGAATAAACCTTTGAAGATAAAGCTCGTCATTATCGATGCTTTACTATTGGGAAATATAATGACAATAAATAATGAGGCAGCTAAGAAAACATCGTTGATCACACAGAATTCCAACATCATTCTTCGTAAGGTTTTGACATAATAATTGCCTGTCGCGTCTTTCGTCGTTCGATCGGTTGAATTGTCCATTAAATTTATAGCCGTATATATCCGAAGAGAACAAACTTCGGAGGAAAGGAGCTCTTCGCATCAAATGAATATTTTTCAAATGTCAAGTTTTAGAATAATAAAAAAGGTTACAAAGGGTTGTTGAAACAATATCATGATTATGAAAATTGGCTGAAAACAATTTTTATTATTTTTTCCCGGCCGTATGCTCTGTGATCATTAGCTCCACGATATAAATCTATCTAGCGTTTTAACAATCACGCCACTTTTCGAGATAGAGAGAGCAGATGGAACACGATAAAGGGGAATATATATATATATATACATATATATTTTTTATTTTATTTATGGCCTTCACCCATTAAGAGCGATTTTGGTCATGTTTAATCAATTAGATTTTAATGGAACAGATTGTTCTTAAAATTATTTACCATTAAACAGGATATATTATTTGGGCAAATAAAATTGAAACAGATAGTCACAGTGTAAAGTTATATGTTTTTAATCCCCAATGAGTTAAATTTTAATGCCGTTTTTATAAATATATTTTGCTAATAAATTGTTAATTTCGGGGGAGTTGAGACTGAGAAGGCGGGGAATACTGGTAGGGAGTTCTATTTAAAGTTTTACCAATTCTTCCATAAAAATAGAAATTGGTCATTGATAGGACATTCAAAGAAATTATGGTCCAGAGTATTTTCCGACCCACAATCACAGTAAGGCGAGCTGACTATGTGGAATCTGGCAACCAATTTTCAAACTCTTTGCATGAATTGGTAAAATTTTAATTCCCTACCAGTATTCCCCGCCTTCTCAGTCTCAACTCCCCCCAAATTAACAATTTATTCGGAAAACATATTTACAAAAATGGAATTCAAATTTAAGTCATCGGGATTAAAAATACATACATTTATACTGTAACTCATTTACTTCAATTTTATTTGCCCAAATATTTTATCCTGTTTAAAAGTAACTAATTTTAAGAACAATCATTACTATTAAAATCTAGCTGATTAAACATGGCCAAGATCGCCCTTAATTGATGAAAGCATACAATTAAAAAATTTAAAAAAAACATACATATATTTTTTGTATATATCGTATATTATGTATATCTCATGTGATATGGCAGATTGGGTTTGCACCATCCACCCAGTCCCGCTAGATTAAAAACCTAAATAAAAAAGATTATACTCTTCTGAAGGTTTCACACATTTCTGTGTGTATTCGTTACCCAGTCCAATAAAAACACATCAGCGTACATTTCATAATGATATTCATCACACTTTCACCGGACTTTTTTTATTTCCGGACTTTAGGTCTTTTCAGATAATAAGTGAACGCTCGTCTGAAGTTCTTCCACCAAGGGAAAATTCGTACATTATAGTCAGTACACAATCCACACTTCACACCCAAACAACAAGGTAGGTACAATAATATCTATGGCTTAGAGTTAAAATGTTGGATCTACAAAATGACAATTATTAGGAAATTGTTGAAAATTAAGTTTTTTTTAAATAAAATTAAAATGTAAAGTTTAATGAAGCGTTCTTGATACTTAAGGCGTTTTATTAAATAAATATCGTATTGTTAGAGCAGGTATGCTATCAAGTCTACCAAGATACTGCAGCTCTACAGAAATGTTCCTGGAAGGACGAGTGCACTCTTTCAGGGTACTTCTCCGCCACCGCATGGGAAGCCTATGGTGCATGCCAGTATGCCAAGTATAATCCAAGAATACCATCATTGGATGGAGTCTCCCTTGATGGCCCTTTGGAGACGGGAGACCGTGAAATATCCATCAAAAACTTGTAAATTTTGTATATTTTACTAAATAATCTTTTTCTATATTTTTCGTTTTTTTTCTTCGTCTTATTTTACGTAACTATTGTTATTTATTTATTTGTATTATTATCATTTATAAAACGTATTGCATTGCACTACCCCTGCATACCTTCTGGAATAAATAACTATTATTATTATTATTATATTGTTATCATAACTTCAAAGTTTGTTTTGTAGTTATAAGGTTTTAACTCTAAGCCATCGATATTATGTATTGTGAAACGGTAAAAGGGTTAAAAACTAGAAGCCATCAAAAATTCAATTCAGGATAAGCGAAGTTGTTTTAGTAACAAATCCGCTTCTTCCCCTTTTATCCACTCGACCTTTGCTTCTTTCAAATACTTTTTCGCGAACAAGAGACACGTGCCTTGAACTGCAAACAGGAGGGAAGAGGGGGGGGGGGGGTGGCATGAAAGCAGAAGGCGCGAGTGTTCCCTAGAGTTCACATTTAAACGAAAATACTATTTTCAATCAGTGTAATGATTCTTTTGAAACTGGGTTTCTATTTAGGTTCTGCCTAGATACTTATATATATACTCGTATAGAGAGAGATCCTTCTCGTACTATGTTGATCAGACGCGACGGTACGCTTGGTTTTTGTTGATCCGTTTGCCTTTGTTGATCCACCCACATTTGTTGATCTGTTACCAAAGCAGGCATATATATGTATAACATATATACAGGGGTAAATCTTAATATATGTAAGCTATCGCATAGTTTGTCTTAGCATACAATTCTTTCATTGCAGTAGTAAGAACCATTCATACCTTTTTTTATTGGACGGAATTACATAATCGTACCTCGTACATCGCATTACCCCATTTCAACAAACCATTTCTGAAACCCTCCTCTGGGAGGTCGAGATTGATCCGTTGATCAGATCCTTACAGAATTTCCCGCCTAAATCATATTTTCCCTCCAATAATTTTTCTGTCAAAAATGGAACAATTTCATTTGAAAAAAATGTAACAAGGAAAAACGTTACTCCAATTTCGTAACGATATAATGCGGGATTATTATAATACGTATAAGTTGCTTTTAATATATGCTATTAACTCCGTAATATAAATAATAAACGTGAACCTTCGTCGTAGGGCGCCATTACGCAATGCACGCGTTTTAAAGCATCCAGTATTAATTTAAGTTTACTTCGACTGCTCGTACAGGTACTTAATCACGTGGTAAAGCGGATCGATGCTGTTTGCTCGTCACAAAACCAATGTTACTAACTGCCACCGTCAATATTAATTATGGAGGTGCCCCGAGCGTGTACCTGACTCATTACGTCTCCCGATCTATAATCACCGAAGGGATAAACGGTGCTGATGGGACGGAGATGGGGAAGGGTTACTTGTCATAATACATTCGGGGCTTCTGGGGCATACTCGGTACGCGTCAAATTAGATTTTAGTCACGAATGAGCTGACAGTATTCGGTACAGTATTGAAATGTATGTAAATAGTGTCCAATGTACAGTAAAGCTTAATGAGAGTTCAAATCGAAGCCGCATTCAAACCGACCTTTAATCATTTATGAAAAATATAAATAACTTAAAGTCTTTAAATTATAAAACACGCTTTTACTTCAATTGCGATTACTGACAAAAACACTACACATTGCCGAGCGATAAAACTGTCAGAACCTAGCTACAATAACTAGCTTGCCAGACAATACACTACTTTCACAATGCGAAATACAGAATTGTATGGAACTGAAATACAAATAATACACATTATTATTAGGTATTGGTAACTTTCATAATTTGCACGGCAACGGCATGACTATGGTTATTTACCATCCGCGACAACGGCAAGTTGCCGTGTCGTAGCCCTTGGACACCTAGCTCCCCGTAAAACGGTGACGTCAACTTTGAGAGTGTAGTGTGTAGTTACAAGGATAATTATTTGATGTGTGCTTTGAGTCTTCGCCCTCCCGCGTCTTCCCCGCTCCCCGCTGATTTAATCACTTTCGAAGCGTTTCTTGCGCGCTGACGGCGTGTTGCTTTTTTTATGAGACGCAAACACTGCACAAATACCGTTCACGACCATGGCGTAAATTATAAAAACGATCGACGGCACGGCTTGCCGGGGACGTTCGCGAAGGAAAGCGGGCGGGGCGGACAGAGCTCAGAGCGCAGACATCAAATTATCCTTGTAACTATACACTACACTCCCAAAATTGCTGTCTCGGTTTTACGGGGAGCTAGATGTCCAACGGCTACGGCATGGCAAGCCGTTGCCGCGGACAGTAAATTAAAAGGTATAAAATCTCCTAATACCTAATAATATGATACGTTTAATTTGATTTGTATTAATATAATTTTTTGGTGAAGCTGTTTCATTTATTTAACACGGTTATTCATTTTTATTTCTTATGTCATTTTATGGCTGATTCTTTTTGAGTTTTAAACTCGTCTCATGTAAAATATCCGGGTGAACTCTCAATTGTTTGGTATTTGGGCAATGAAGTTGTATACCTAGTCGAGAGATAGAATTATTTTATTTTGTTAATATTATTTATTCATTTATTCTTAAACATAAAAAGATTTTATGTGATTTTCGATTGTAAAACTAAGCAGATGCCGGTATTATAGCAATCGAATATATAGTATTATGGCAGCTGAATATGTACGAGTATTATGGTAGTCGAATATATAGTATTATGGCAGCTGAATATGTACGAGTATTATGGTAGTCGAATATATAGTATTATGGCAGCTGAATATATACGAGTATTATGGTAGTCGAATGTATTTACATAAATATTTACTGCATATGTAGGTATTATAGATCCCTTCTTGGGAAAAAATAAAAATAAATAAATGCATGCGGTAAGCGTGTGGTAAAAGGGTACCCACCTCTGGAAGAACTAAGAAGAATTATTCAGTTAATTTATATAAATTACACCTTTTATCTGGCGTTCACGTTCTAACCTTTGTCTCTCTAACTGTTCCCACTAAATCCCAATTTACCTGAGCAATCAGTACAAATGAAAAACTGTATCACGACTAGTATCTATATGTTAAAAAAAATAATGTTTGTCTGTCTTTCTATCCTCGATTTTTTTGAAAATTACTTCACCGGTTTCGATGAAAATAGCACAGTTTGTTCTTATTATTGTCGGTTAAGTTAAGAGAGTAGTTATTTAAAAGAAATCCAAAAAATAAAACTGTTGCTATAACGTTTTAAAATTAGTATGAAAAATATTGAACTGGCCATGTTGTATTGAGGTTAGCCCATAGATATACCACTCTGAATTGCCAGAAATTACATATTCAAAGAGAAAGGTTTTTTTGGGTAGAGTATTTTTAATATGGAAAACACAAGTCGGTACCTAATTAAATTATTTAGATATATTTTTAAAAAACAAACGTTTGGAATAAAATAAAATTTTCATTTGAATGTTTCTTTGTGTAGAGATAGTAATAGTCGTCACAATGCATTGCTTTCGCTGTCAAATCATTTATGGCACCCAAGCGACAAGCAAGAATGCACAACTTCATAATTTTATTAAAAAAAAAATCCGGGCAAGGCCGGGTACACATCAGCTAGTTCTTAAATAAAAGTCGACTTCCGTAGCTCGTGGTCAACGAATTTGAATAAGTCGGGTTGCATTCCCTATTCTCGCGCAGCGAACATGGATTATCACATAATAATGATGCCAGTGGCCTGATTCCGGTTCTTTTTAAGAATAATGAATTGTCCTTATCCTTACGGTTAAAGACATTTTGATTAACTGCGATTCCGATCAAATGTCTATGACAATACATCTTTAAAGGACTTGGTTAATTATCACAGTATTAATAAAAAATATAGGTGCATCACACATACTTATCATGTGTAGTTTATTATAACTTACTTGTAGTTTATAATAAGTTTCAGGTTTTAAATCTAAAAATTATATCTGACATTTCTGGCTTTTGGCATACTCGTATGTACTTTACAAACATGGCAATTTCATCAATCCGGTTAATTTAACAGCATTATTATGCAGTCAATACTTACGATAATATTGAGTTTTTCTTTTGTTAAAACTACGTAAATATCGTTTTTTTTAATTAATGTCACACATTGAATGACAGCTGTTATCCGAGAGAACTGGAACCGCAATTACGCAAAAAGCTTTGAGCCGAAGTATAAGGGCAATGCCCTATCCTTCAAAATAACTTGGAATCAGGTTTAAGGGAGCAATTGCCGTTCTTTTTTAAGGAAGATTCATTATCATTTTCCTTAGGCTTAAAGACTGCTTAACTGCGGTTCCGGTCAGCTGAATTCAACGAACGACACTCATTAAAAATGTCAATATTTGCGTAGTTTTAATTAGAGAAAATCTCAATATTAAGTTAGTTGACAATTACATAAATATTTACAACCATTATTAGTTAGTAAACATTATTAAACAATATATAGATGTTGACATTTCGGGACGGTAGTTCACAATGTTTGGCAATTCACGGTAGGCGCGGCATAGAGGAGAGTCGTTCCGGCCGGAGTCCAATGAATCCGATTTCGAAAGCGGTGTACTCACTCAGAGTTCGCCAATCTGGATTCACTCGTTCCGAACTCACACTTAAGGAACAACTAAGGTTTTGTATTGGGGTCGGAAACTATTCAACAGTGTGTAATATGAACGATTTTTGCTTCCAGAACGACGGATCCGAGCAAATTCCATGAAGTTCACCAAAACTTGGCTAAGGAATTAATAGAAAAAGAACCGATTAGTATACTTAAAACAATGTAAAAAAAAAACTGAAAATACCCTACCCAAACGTTGAAGTTGAAATACAGAAGTCGCTGAAACCAGATCCGAACGAGTGATTTGGTACGGCGACTTCTTCGACGATTTGGGTGATCATCATTATCAATTTAGTATTATAACTCTGGTTTACCGTTACATATAAATTTAGTCACGACGCTTGGCGCCCATCATTTTATAAATTACTTTGTTACAATTACTTAGTTAAATAATGCAACATTAATCTTTGTCAATCTTCCTTGAGTTGACACACCCCTGATATAATTTTACAAATGATACTTACAGGTAGTCAATAATTATTTTGAATAAATAATTTGTTACACATGTTTTTCTTAAAACTGTTCGCTACACGGTAACACTGTAACCGGAACCCTAAACATACTTGCAGAATAATTTTTTCGAAAAATTCATAAGCATGAAAATGGTGTTTTATTAATCATCCGAGATAATAATGAGACTAATAATTTATTGTTCAAAAGTTTATTTTTTCTTCTCCTTCTGCGTGTGCTGAGGGAGAATTGGTAGAGGTCATAGTGGTATGCTATTCAGCCAGTAGCCAGTAGCCAGTAGCCAGTAGCCAGTAGCCAGCATCGGGAGTCACTTGGCTCAGAACAGATGTGCCATAGGGAAATTGATGAAAGGAACATTCTTTTACGATGTGTTCTGTTGTTTGAATATGTCCACATTCACACAGTTCGGAATCCTTTAGACCCCATTTATGCATCACATACCCACAACGGCTGTGGCTGCACCGGATGCGGTTTAATGAGGTCCACGTCTTTTAAGGGAGGGAGAACCATGGCAAATTAATTTGGAAGAGTTCTACTCTAAACGTATTTTTAATAAATAATATTATTATGTAATAAAAAACGGTTTTTTTATTTAAAAAAGTTAAGCTTAATGTATATTTTTACACATGGCAGATGTTTCGCCTCCCGAAGGCACTACATAACAATTTTATTCTTAACTAATTTCATTGTATATTTTCACACAAACTTAAAAAATCACACCTGTAAAAGCGCTTTAATCTGTGAGATTATTCAAATGCGTCAAATTTTGAGAAAGCAAATGTTTTAAAAACCAAAAATACGATTTTTGCGTCATTTGAGACACGAGGAAGAAATTTCAACTTTCTCACAACCAGAGCAATAGAATTTTCGCGGTAATTTTAAGCATAACGTTTGGAATGATCATTTTGTGTTAGAAATGCGACCATTTCGCTAACATTCAAAGCGTAATTTCGAAGGCCGTCCCCGACCCGCCACACCCCCCATCTGATATCAGCCGGCAGGAGCCGCCCGCCTCAGCTCAACGGCGGGACCATCGTGTCACCTGAGCTCGCTGCCCCCGATACGTGTATTCATGAAAACAATGCTGGGGACGTGTAGAATGTTCCAGAACATGAAACAGCGATATGGACCGTGACGTCAGCAAGCTGGCACTTTTATTGTATTGGTATTATATGTATTCATGCTTCTATTGCAATGGCTATCCCCGGGGCGGAGTGGTAAGGTTGATATACTCGTACTCTCAGCATCGTTCTAGTGAGAGACCATCACTCTGAAGCGAAACATTCCATGGAATTGCTTACTAACTAGCTGAAGTGCCCGGGGTTATGAATGGTTTGGAGTAAAGTTTTGAGATTGTGATGTACCCCTACCCCTACCCCTATCCCCACAGCCACCCCAACCCCTACCCCTACCCCTACTCATAACCTTATCCCTATCTATACCCCTACCCCTACCCTATTCCTATCCCTACCCCTACCCCTACACCTAGCCCTACCACTACTCCTATCCCTACCCCTACCAAATAATTTTCCTCTTATTTTGAACATCAAACTCAGAATACATGTATGTATTTATATATGAGTAACATCTCAAAGCTTTACATATATATAAAGCTTTGAGATATTACTTACCTAAAATTATCAATTATTTGTAGCTTTCTAATATTATCAACCTGAATAATGAACTAATAATAAAAAAATAATAATAATAAAATAATAATCTACGGAGAAGGCACTGATTGAACAAAGTTTTAGTCTTCTTTTTAACTAACTAACTAACTAACTAACCATCACGCCGTTTCCCCGCAGGGGTAGGCAGAGAGGACGGACCGCCAAACAACTCGATCTTGGCATACACTTCTTGCTTCATTCACATTCATACAACGCCTCATACATTCTCTTCTGTTATTCCGACTTCTGACATGGCCCGACTTGAGTATTTGATTCACTTGATCGTGCCATGTCTTCCTCGGGCGTCCCCGGCTCTTCTTCCATTCACATTCGCGTCATATATTCTCCTTACACTCCTTTCTTCGTTCATTCGCTCTACATGCCCAAACCATCTAAGCGTCCCTTTCTTAATCTTACTCACTACGCTTACATCAGCCTTGCATTCTTTACGAATCTCAACATTTTTCACTCGATCATACATGGTTTTACCACACATTCGTCTCAGAGATCTCATTTCTACAGCATTCAGTCTACTTTCATCCTTCCTCTGCCAGTTCCATGCCTCACTGCCATACATCAAGGTTGGTATCAGCACTCCATTGTGGACTGCTAGCTTCGCTTCCATGGACAACTTTTTGTTTGCGCCAACCGCGTTCAGTCCTCCGTTAATGGAGTTTCCTGCATTCACCCTTCTTTCAATATCCCTATCAGTCTTTCCATCTCTCGTAAACATACTTCCCAAATACACAAACTCATCAACCTTCTCCAAGTATTTTTACAAAAGCTAAAATAATCTATATCTATTGAATGATCAATTTAATTAAATTTTCTATTAAATGCTGATATAATGATAATATTCTAAGATGAGTAAAGTTTTATTAAATTCTGAATCAGTCTGAATCCAATTCACGTCACTTGTACAGATAGAGTCAAATATGGTTTCCACGTTTAGACAGTACAATGAAATATTATTGGAAATATGTCACCGTTCTCGGCTTTAGAATTGCAGGCTGGCCTGGGGTTGGGGGTTGGGTTAGTTGGAATGGTTGAGAGAGGGGGACGGGGGATGTTTTGATTAAAGTACAAAATACACATTGCCTGGCTTTCTCTGCAGTGCAGTTACAGGCGCCCATCTTCCATCTTAGCCTGGACCGAAAGACTGTACACGTGTACTGCAGCCTGCACAGTGTACATACACATCGTACTTGCTTGTTACGTTATGTTATATCAAAGAACTAGTTCGTAATTTTCAGTGTTAAGGGAAATCTATAACTTTGCAACTATACAAGCAAATTTCATGTTTGATATTATTTTGTCACAATTTGACTTTCGTCTTTCAGAAAACAGTCCAAGTATAAGTTAGTTCACAAAATAATGTGGCTTAGTTTATACATAAATCTACATAATGTCATGAAAATAATAAAATAATTATTTATTTCTTATTGGGACCGACCGGTTTTGCTTAGGGTACAAAACTAAACTAATCTAAAAAAATACATACCATGTATTTATATATACAAATAGAATGTGACAAAATATAACATAGAACAAAGAAAAAATTAGATAGTATCAAATAGAAATCTAATATAATAACAGAGAGAAAGAGACAGATGTGTACATAATGGATTACTAATAATGCTAATATTCTGCATAATAATGTCACGGCAACAGATTAAATAATTTAGAATCACGCGAAACACAGCAGTTAAAACCAAAAGCAAAATTCTTAATGACCAATTAAATGTGTCCAACACCCCAATAGTAGGTGTATTTCCCATAAACTCATAAAGTTTCCCATTACCCCTAATCACAAGTTCAGGTGTTTCTTGGTATGTTCCTTATGGAATGCTAATGAGTGTTTAAGAGACATCTTTTATTACTCTAATTTTTCAATGTTAACATTGTATTGCGAATTCCAAATCACTGATCCAAATTCAAATATTTGGCGAATAAATGAGACATAGTATTTTAATTACATGGTTTAGTCACTTTTACCTTGAATCCTAGTTTGTAGGCCCTTATTAGACCAATTATCAGACCGATCAGAACGGTTCAATACTCAGCTATTTAAGTTCTCAATCATTGCACAAGCAATGTTTTTCGATGATGTTAGTAGGAGGAACTTATTGGAATGTTGTCAAATTATTCGCTATGATAGTATTGAAAGCCACAAATGATAGAGGCAGTGTTTATACTCCCGGTACAGATGTAATAAATACTGAAGCGTTATAAAATTTGACCTGTTGTCTTGCGAAACGGGTCCGAAAAAAAACGTTATAAAGGTTTCTGGTTTGATAATGAAATATCTCTTTACATAAAAATAAATATTTGTCTAGTGTTGCGTAGGTTTAGAGACTAGTTTGAATGAAATCCAATATGCAAAACTGTTGCTGCAAATGTTTTAAAATTAGTATGATAAACATTGGAACCAGCCATGTTGTATTGAGGCTAGCCCATAGATATACCACTCTGGTAAGCCAGTGATTACATATTCAAAAGAAGAAGGTTTGTTTAGGTAGAATATTTTCAAAATAGAAAACTCAAATAGGTACCTACCTACTTAAGAACTTTATTATTTGGATACATTTTGAAAAATTAAATGTTTGGAAAGTAATAAAATTTTCAAAAGAATGTATCTTTGTTACTTTGTTTCTTCGTTTTGTTTCTTTGTTTCTTTGCTTCTTTGTTTCTTTGTTTCTTTGTTTCTATGTTTCTTTCTTTGTTTCTTTCTTTCTTTGTTTAAAGATAGCAATAGTCGTCACAAGACATTACTTTCGCTGTCAAATCAATTATGGCACCTAAACGACAAGCAAGAATTCATAACTTTATTATAAAAAAAACCAAGTAAGGCCCACAGTTACACTGCATCTAGTTATTTGTAAAACTCGTACTTTGCTTTTTACAAAAATATCCAGGCAGAGAAGGAAACATATTATTATAATAGAAAACATGAAAAAAAACTTTTTATATGGCGTGATAATATAATGTACACTAATCATAAATATATTGTTTGAAAGCGGTCGGAGGCATAATTGTATAAATAAATATTTTATTTCTCAATAATTGTAATTGCAATATGGCATGTTATGGAAGGTACGAATGAAGTATTGGAATCCTTGTAGTGGCGTGCACGTGTATTTAATGTATACAAGGCCAAAACGCGCCCACCGCTGTATGGTTTCACAAATAAATTCTTAAGAAAGTACACACAATTTGTAGATACTAATCACGTGTACCCTCCTACCTTAAATTTAATAAGTTAGGAGAATATACAACGCACTGCACCAAAACGTTTACAGACAGAATAGAATCAAAAGTAACAAGATTTGTGTAATCCTTGAGGCAATAAAGTTTATTTCGACATTGACATCTAAAATGTGGGCTTAGAAAAATGAAACAATTTTGTTATGTTAGGCTAGGTGAGGCGCGGTGAGGTTAGCTTAGGGTAGGTTAAGTTCGCGTATAGGTTCAGATAACGCTGCACGCGTCGGAGTGTACACAATTAATCCGCAATGGTACTGGTGCACTATATTTTACGACAACTCACAACTTCGCTTCAATTCCCGGCATGTAATTAAGTTTGAATGTATACGCGATTAGTGCGGACCGATGTATTCATTTTTTTATTAGAAACACGACAAAATATTTATATAAGAGCATCATACATAATATATTATATATATACAATCGACCTGTAAATATCTCTAATAAATGTGTTTACAACACGTGAGGTGTACGCAATAAAGTTTATGGATTATTTAATTACATATAACAATAAATTAATTAAAAATTACTTTGTAATCATAATATATACATATCAACATGGCGATGCTTTCCCCATCAGTAATATAGACAAATGATAAACATAGAACACAATAATGTAAGAATAAACAAATTATAAACATAAACAATAAATTGATTAGAGTAGGTAATAATTAATCAAAAATGTTAATAAAAAATTATTATAAAACATTGAATAACAAATTTACATTAGAAATTTAAAAAAAAATATTTTTTTATTATTAATATGAAAATAAATTCAAGAAACAGGTATATAAAATATATATATATAAGTTTAATTTTATATAATTAATGTTTATGTTCTGTTTTCTATTATAATAACATGTTTCCTTCTCTGCCTGGAGATTTATTTTTGCAAAAAGCAAAGAAGGAGTTTTATAAATAACTTTAGAATCGAGTGTTATAATTGATTTGACAGCGAAAGTAATGCCATGTGACGACTATTACTATATCTAAACAAAGAAACATTCATTTCATAATTTTATTTCAACATTATTTTTTCAAAACATATTTACATAATAAAGCTTTTAAATAGGTTACTTGTGTTTTCCATTTACAAAATATTCTACCCAAACAATTCTGCTTCTTTTGAATATGTAATCTGTGGCTAACCAGAGTGGTATATCTATGGGCTAACCTCAATACAGCATGGCGGGTTCAATGTTTTTCATACTAATTTTAAAACGTTATAACAACTACCCTTTAAACCCTCCTGCACTAATAAGAACAAACTGTGCTATTTTCAGCGAAACCGGTCCAGTAATTTTCGATAAATTCGACAACATTCATTTTTGTATATAGAGAAGAGATTCAGCATTATAAATTTTAAATGTACAAGAAGCCAAAAATGGAGTTTACCCGCGAGGAATGCATGTTTTCAAATAAGGAATAGAAATTAAGAGTTAATACATGTCACTGAAACCATACGATAGTCTCGATGAAAGCCTTTTTTATCATTTTCGTTACTCCCGCTGAACTCACCCGTTTTGGTAAATTTATTTATAACATTATTCACAGCCAATAACCAATCCATATAAAACAAGAGAAGGAAAATGTTACCCCAAGAATACGTGTATCGCATCGCTACGGGGTCCAGAATTTACGATGCTAACTAACAGCATAAAGATTGCATAAAGAACCTCCCCAGTAGACGTAGTGTGCCGTGTAGCACTCCTAGAAGGAGCGGGTTAACGCGAGCGCCACGGTTCCGAGTAAATAATAGTTCGGTTCACTTCCCCTGGCCACTCCCCCGCTGGGGTGACTGCGTGATTTACACCCCTGGTGATTTAGTATTCAATATTTCATAATGCCCTGAGCGTATTCTGAATACCTAAATACAACCCGCTACTACGAACTTATAATAAAGGCTCTCGAGAAAAATTATAACCGCTTTTCCTTTGCTCTGATTTTTCTTGATTTATTACATGTTTTTTCTTGGTAATTTTAAATCTGCAGAGGGAAGGGTGTTTTTTAAGGGAATATATTTATTTGTGTAGTGTGCAAGTGCTTTTACAGGTTGAGAAAGGGGGAGAGGGGGTGGATAAACAACATGGGTTTCAAAGAAGTTGTGAGCGAAGGAAATACAAGCTGGATTTTTGTTTTATGTCTGCATTAGACGAATTTGAATTTACCCATTATATTAAATATGTTCGAATACCGAAATGTTACTTCCTTACGATCTACCGAGGCTTAAGTGGAATAGTGGTTTTCATGACATCATTAACTTCATGGATAAAATATAGCTTTTATGGGATTCGTAGATATACGCCCTTACCACTGTTACCACGTCTGTGGGATTCATTAATGATGCTCATGCTACATGTGCAGGGTTTATTAATAGATGCTCACACAATGGTTGCCGGATTCATTAATGATGCTCATGCTACATGTGCAGGGTTTATTAATAGATGCTCACACAATGGTTGCCGGATTCATTAATGATGCTCATGCTACATGTGCAGGGTTTATTAATAGATGCTCACACAATGGTTGCCGGATTCATTAATGATGCTCATGCTACATGTTCACTAGGTGTTAATAGATGCTTATTCGATATTTGCAGGATTTATTAATGATGCTCGTACTACATGTGCAGGATTTGTTAATAGATGCTCATACCATATTTGCACGATTTATTAACGATACTCATACTACATGTGCAAGATTTTTTAATAGATGCTGTTAAGAAAGGACGAAAAGCCCTACGCGAGGGCGACCAGCGTTAAGAAAGGAAGTAGGAAGGGGATGGGTCCCCACGTTGTGGCTCCAGTGTTAAGAAGGCCCCCCCCCATGAGGGAGCGTCAGTGTTAAGAACCACCCACGAGGGCGTCAGTGTTAAGAAAGGGGGAAGAAGGACTAGACAACATCCACGTTGGCCGCCAGTGATAAGAAAGGAAGACAGTTCAACTCTCCTCGAGGCCAGAAGCAGGGCTGATCTTAGGTTCCACCATGGTTAGCTCAGCTGGTAAAGGCATCTCATCTCTTATCTCAAAGTCGTATGGCCGGCCGCAGCCTTATATCGGGAAAGGTAACTAACTACTCGAATGAGAGATGGGTGCTTTCTAGTCAGAGTTTATTTACAGGACAACATTTACAGGTAATTATATACGGGGTTTCGAATCTAGGGGCTGATCCTAATCTAATATGATTCCTGATAATCTCTCTCTCTGGTGAATCTCAAATCAGGCATGATATTTAGAAGGCCATAGTTATTACAGCACATGAAAGAGGATGAAACAATTCTGCTTACTTGAGGTGGTCAGCAACAGGAGTCACGATCCCTTCAGTGTAAAAGGTGTGAGGTCACGGGACTCTGTATTCTCAAACGTACAACGTCAGGAAGGACACAGCGAATTGATGCACCGGTCACTGGCTTTAATATTTAGGTTCAGTGCCAAGATAACAAGTTACAATGTAATCAGCGGGCGGCCACATGCCCAAGGCACGCCGCACGCACCTGACGAATCTGCGTCTGGCTTGGTAATGGCGGGCGTTTCGCTTATCTCACCGGCCAAAAACAATGATGGCGGGCGGAAACGTGTCACTATTGGTCGACGCGCGAAGTTAGTGACGAGCGGCTAGGTTTCTTTGTTTAACTAGCGGCTAGAACATTATTCTACAACCGACTAGATTCTCATAATTGTGTTATGTAACAATTCTCATACCATATTTGCAGGATTTATTAATGATGCTCGTACTACATCTGCAGGATTTTTTAATAGATGCTCATACCATATATGCAGGATTTATTAATGATACTCATACTACATGTGAAGGATTTTTTAATAGATGCTCATACTATATTTGCAGGATTTATTAATTATACTCATACTACATGTGCAGCATTTGTCAATAGATGTTCACACAATGGTTACGGGATTCATAATGATGCTCATACTACATGTGCAGGATTTTTAAGCTCTCATGACGTAAGTAAGCATGATTGTTAATATATGCTCACACCAAGTTTACGGGAGTCGTAAGTAAGCGCTTACATTACGCTTTAAGGATTAATTAAGAGTTGTTTACATAGCGTGAGTCAGATTCGTAAGAAAATGCTTTGACCAATTTTTAGATTACATAAAAAAACACGCGTATAGAACGATTGCAGGAGTCATTGATATGATGTTACAACTCTACACGATACATTCGCACCCCATAAATTCTAGAAACAAAGTGAATATTACGCTTTGTACTTTAAAGAATTCCTTAAAAATATTTGTTTTCATCTCTTCCGTGTTTATGTTGGCAATATGTTTTTAAGGGGGGAAGAGATGTGTGTAAATTCTTGTGTAAAAAGAGAAAAACGCAATCTCGACCTACAAACGGGAAACACGGGAATGGCAATAAAGAAAAACAGACCACTTCGCGTTCTCGGGAATTGCGAGATATTGACTACCAGCACATTCTCGGTGGGTACTAGGTTTGGGTGGTAGGAGTATGGAGTCACAATTATTCGCATATAAGTCATAGAACGTGGCTGTGGAAGCATGCAGAAGTTATAGATCGTGGCTCAGCTCTATGCGGCAGTGCCGTAACGACCGCCCGGTCTGGAAGGCCCCATTACCATAAATCTCTGAACTAATACTCATTTTTCCGGCCTAATATTTTGTACCTAAGATTTTAATGTGTAGGTAAATTCAAAAGAAAATCTTTATATGACCAATGGTAAAAACCCATAAGGTTTGTGGTCAGTTTTTTTAAAACTTTTTTTTTACGCACAAGCGTCCCAGATGCTCCCAACCGTCTGGAGCCAATGAGACTATGGCATTTCCTAATGGGGTAGGTTGTGAGGCCGAGGGTAGTAGGGAGGGGAAGAAGATGAGGAAGAGGAAGGTGGAGAACTACTGGAGATTTCAGATCTGGTCACCACAGCTAAAGCCACTTAAAGCAACGTTTCGAATAAAATTATTCAACATTAAGTCCGCAGGAAAATAATTTCTCTGAGGATGCTGTGTTGAGAGTCTTTTAGAGTAGAGGGAGAAGTGAACATGGGTCTTAAAGATACCAATGTTGTAGGAGGGAAGAAATGCTGTTGAACTCAAAAACGTATCGTAGAAACGATCCGTTCTCATGTGAAAAATGTCAACAATATACAAATGTCAAATTTCCATGTACTTCATTTTAAGGATCTTGCATATTTTATTAATGCTTCGTATAACTAACTTACTTACGTACATTAACGAGTACGTTATATTTAATTTGTAATAAACTAGTATCTAATCTACACAACTCATATCGCAAATCTTCTGGGGAAATTTGTTGCAGGTTTATTCATAGATTTAAAGAAGGCTTTCGAAACGGTTGATCCATGGGAGCTTATTAAAGAAACTATATAACACTTAGGCATACTAGGCACTCCCCCAAAGTTATTACGTACCTACCTCTCCGACAGACGTGTTCAGACTTTTGTTGAAAGGGCTTTAAGAAGTATGAGAATAGTGGCCTGTGGTATGCCACAGGGCTCCGTTTTTCGGCCATTACTATTCTTGCTTTATATAAATGACATTGTTAAATGGGTTACAAAGGGTACACTTTAACTCTACGCAGATGTTACATTGATTTTTTATTAGTAAACTGATGTAAACGAACATAAAAATAAATGGAAAGGGATCTAACTTGCCTAGAAAACTGGCTACGAATGAAGAAGCTAAGAAATAACATTAAAAAAACACAGTAAAAATTGTTTGAAACAAAAGTCTGAACCATAATCTTGATAATAACCGTCTTGAAAAGACTCAAGTTATAAAATATCTTGTCCTATTCATTGATTTTCAATTCATGAAAAAAAACGTTAGTTTTTTAACAGAGCAACCTTTTTTAATGTGTTAAAGAAATGCAGTGTTAGCCGTAATTTATTTTCACTCATTAAGGTTACGGTAGTCAATCATCAAATCGACCCCTCCTACGCAAAGTATCGTAACTTTAAAATTAGAACTTTACAGGAAAGTGGTTTAAAGAGACAAACATTCGGTGCAAGTTTAGTTTTTGATTGTTTTGCACCAAATTTGGGATCTCCGTTATCAATTACATCCCAAATTTGGTGCAAAATTATCAAAAGTTCAACTTACACCAATTTTCTGTCTCTTTAAGCCGCTCTCCTGTAAAGTTACGATACTTTACATAGGAGGGGTCGAAATATTTGAAAGATACATTTATACGAACTTTTGGCAACATCTGAATAAAAGTTATTAATTTAGTTTTCATTTACCTATATATAAATTTTCCTAAGATTTTCATGAACAATCATCGAACAAAGTTTCACAAAACGAGCTTGAAACATGGTGTATGAAAAAGGCGTCTATTTGTTTATTTTTAGACACGGGTTCCTTTAAATCATTGTCATAAATATTAAATCCAAATAACATACATTTCGTTTAAATTACACGTTGTTGGTGAAAGTTTTATGTTATCGTTATTTATACATAATGATACAGTATATTATTGTTTGAAAGACTAATCACCACGTGTCGGCCATCGTGGAGTTTCCATTGTGAATAAAATATGTGCCTGATTGCTCACAATATGCCCGACAGCCGTTGTTAGAATCTTCTTTAATTAGGGTTATTAGTGTGATTGATGTTATTGATGTTATTACCTCAATAGGGCATTATGTGACTGTTCGATGATTGGAAGGCAGTAGTACTGACCTACCTCTAGGTAATGGAGTCAATTGATGACCTGTAAGCGGTATATTGCATGATTATCTACAAATTACATCAAGTCGTACATTACGCTTATGAATGATCGTTCTGCAATCATTAAATGTTGCGCTGTAACTTTTTATTATTTTAGTGTGATTAGGCAATTTTTTATTTTTAAATAGTCATATGTATTACACACTACAATCCTTTGTATCAAGACGCCATCCGGGACAGACAAAAAATAAGCGGTTGAGCTAAAATTGGGGTATTTTCAATAAGACCTTTAAATATAATAAAATATATTTAATATGTTATTAACTATTTGCTGCGCCCTCTTCGGGCTGAATCCACCAGTTTTGTCGTCGACTCATAAATCTGAGTGATACGTAACTTAATCTTATCAATATTACTCAATGATATAAACTTTTTTTAGTACTCAACATCTGAATAAAAGTTATTAATTTTAAACTCATTTTTTTCCTCATAGCACCAACCAGTACCTACATAATTACCATACATAATTGTTTACTCTATAGTATTTATAATATTTGTTTTTCATAAGTTCATAAGTTTTTCTCTGTACTGTTCTTCACATCTCATTATACGTAACTATTATACATTTTTATAGATGTATTAATTACCATACTATGTCAATCCTAGCTTTTTCCTTTCTATTTTAGTATAATGGCACTTAATATGAACTAAACTTGTCAATTTGACTGTCCTAAAACGGAATTTGTTCCCAGTTGGGCAGTCAAAGCTTTCTTACATTTTATTGTTTGAAGGCTATCTATTTTATCTATGTACCTACTGAGGTGTGTTTTGTACCTGTGTCACTATTGTAATTAATTACATATGTAAAAGCCCATACAGGGCGTATATAATATAATAAATAAATAGATAGCCTTAGCTGTCACATATAACAGGGTGAGAACCGATAGAAGGACTCATCTGGTTCTTAAAACGTTTCGGGAAAATAGTGGGTGCCCTCGACTGTCACATATTATAGACAATTGCCAAATCTGGTCATCGATCCAAATATCAATTACAATTCTAGCAACATAACTTGAAATAAATAACAAACTAAAGAAACAAATCTACATTTAAATAAAACAAAGCGGACAGCGGACATGTGACATGACTAATGGCTGGTAAGTGAAAATCAAATGTTAACCAACGGTATCTTTGAATGGGTAATGGAAGCAGAGGTCAACTCTACATGTGATGGCTTACAAATTGTAGATAGTTTCCGGTTTTGAATTGGTGACAGATGTCTCGTATCGACAAAACTAAAGACATTAAAGGGGTCACGTACAAAATTTAACTCCAAAAAAACTGTTAAACTGTTTTGTTGAAACCCATGCTCTTTGGCCCTTCGTTGGGTTTGTTTAACATTAGCAATGTTCAAGCATATATTATTCACAGCAAATCGATTCGTTCATGACATATTCAACATTGATTACTGCCATCAACATATCGCCTTCGTGTTCAATGGT
>JAHDVE020009889.1:0-14957 GCA_022606495.2 Halesus radiatus | reverse complement strand
AAGACCACCATTCAGAATTGAAACGTTGCTTGAAATGGCTTTTAGTCGTGTTTGGTGACCAGATCTGAATAGGCAGGTATTTCTCCTTTTCCCCACCTTCCTCTCCCCCTTCTCCTTCCCCTCTCCAATACCTTCAGCCTCACAACATTCCCCAATTGAGAATGCCATAGTCTCACTGGCTCCAGACGGTTGGGAGCAGTTTGGGACTCTTGTGCGGTATTGATATAAAAAATTTAAAAAAAAAGAAACTAAAACATTACGTCATTGTAAAAACTTCCTGAGCCATGCTTTTAAGGTATGCACAGTTTTCGGCCATTATAGACTGCACACCGCTGGTGGGTACATACCTACCTTATTATTTGCTTTATTAAGCAGGAAATATCAACATATTTCCAAAATATCAGACTCTAATTATAAGTATTACTCAAGGATTTAAAAAAAAATAGACGAAAAGAATTTCTGTTATTAAGCAGAAAAATAAGCTTGGCAATATAACGCATTCTTGATTCAACACCCGTTGAATCCCGTTCAACTCCAGGCATTTAGCTACTAGACAATACTATGCGCGGATAGCGAAATAAATAAAAACATAATAATAATGCAACACCATAATATAATAAAGATGTCTTCCTACGCGATAGCTATGGACGGACGCCATTACTCAATCGGGAAGCTCGATATTTCTTAGTTCAGACGGCGATTAATATGAGGTACCGGGGATTGTTGGATGCGGCGGTGCTACTAGGAACTAGGAATAGGACTTGTGATGTTTTATCGAAGAATGTTGTTTTATCGGACAGTCTGTCTATTTGTTGTTGTTAAGGCTTTCTTGTACAATTATGAAATTCATAGTAAGTTTTATCGGAGTGTAAGGATAGATAATTGCCAGTATTTCAGATTATTTTTTTCTCTTTTACGCATCAATTGGCTTTTTACCACATTTTTTGTATGGTGAAGACTGTGTAGTTGGCATCGGATATGATAATCACTATTTTCAAAACAGAAAGCATTTAAATTATTTAAAAACATTTACATATGTGATAAATAAAATAGGACCAAGAATTGTTCCTTGAGGGACTCCAAACTCTAAAAGTGTAGGTTTAGTAATAGTAAAGGGGATGCTTTGAACGCAACGCTTTTTATAATAATATTTAAGATATAAATCTAATAAATATCTCAGTTAACAGTTTGAATCAGATAACGTTACAATTGTTGTGTAATTCTTCTCAGTATGTTCACATTATCAAAACAATACAACACATTTAAATAAATCAATTAAGAAAACATTTTAATTAAAATACGGGGAAACACATTATAAGTTTAAAAACCTCACAGGATAGAGAATTTGAATTATTTCCCAACTAAATCGGTTTTACCGATAATAAATAATATTTTTTAAAACCCGTCCAAATTAGAATGAGGGGGAGTAAATAAGATCATATGAATAAGTCGTCACATTGTGAATTTACCGCAGTTTGAAAATGGCTTTGAACGCCGAAACAGCTGTCACAATAATAAAAACTAAAAATGCTTGCGGAACTTAATAATAACATAATTAAATTTGATTAACATTCAGATGTTCAGTGGGAAGTTGGAGAATATGTCCGTCTACTGAATAAATTGATTACCAATATAATAAATTAATAATTCATTCCAGTTTTTCACAAACAAACGTGCGACACGATGATAGAATGTGCAAACGTTTTACGAAAGAGATTTGCAAGACTATTAAATAAATAATTAATATAGCCAACATTACACAACAAAGATTCGCGCTAAACACTTCGTGTTATTTTTTACGAGGCAAAAATAATGATTTTCATGTACAATAATAATGGTACGGTGGTTTATGAAGCAACTAATTTAGATGAAGATGTTTTTTCGTATGCTCGGACGTGATGTGGTTTTCAATATACCGAATTAGGCGAATTCCATCAATCTTAGTCTCCTACTGAACAGGTTTAATATTACGATACCTGAATTAATCGGTAAATTGAAAAATCAATAATTGTCTGTTACGTGTTTACTGTTTGCATGAGGTACACGGTTCTATTAATACAATAATAATTATACGTACCCATTATTTCTTCAGTTTTCGCTCGGTCGATGGTTGTCACCCGAGCCTTTCCCGACTGTATTTTTTATACGGAGGTATTTTTTTTACCCTAGCAGTGTTTTCTGTGAAAAATTAATTAATATAGCTGAAAGCTGACTCAGCTGCGTTAATTAAGATCTTACGTTACGTTATTTTTAATATTTTTTATTTTATAAATTTTCTTTATAATATATATTTTTTTAATACAAAATACATATTCCCTCGACTTCCCATTAAAGAAAATAATAATAAAATAACTGTAGCAACTACAAAACGAATTAACATTACACTCCCCCGCGCTAATAAAACAGAACAGTTTTGAACACACGTAAAAGGAACACAGTATGTTTATCGTAGTACAAATTGAGTTGTAGACTATTTTGCGAATGAGGAGAAATTACCATTTCTAATATTCGCGTCTACAATTAACACAGGACTCTAGGACATTAATGCGGTGGGATTATATGAAAAATAATATTGGAACTAAATACTGCAACACCGTTTGAATAATTTAACCATGATGTTTTCTGCTGTAGGTAAGTTCAGCTAGATTACATTGGGAGCAGCCATAGAATAAATAAGAACTCAAAAATGCGATACTGGCATGTTCGTGTTCCAAAAGTCTGCCTATTCGGGAAAATTTATACGCAAAAAATTATATTACCATAACTTAATTTCGATCAAATGGAATGGCAGTATACAATACAGGCAGTGTAAAGAAGACAGAGCGCTGTGAATGATGTATTTTTATTGGCTCTCTCGGAGCTATAACCAAAAGGTACAAGGTCAAAGTCCCACGAGCTTTCATTTAAATCAATGTTGAAAGTACTTCTATTGTGTACCTATTCCTTATTATATGGAATCAGGAAATTTGTGAATTTGAGCATCTTCACTTTAGTAAAATCCGTAAGTCAATTCTTTAACAAAATGAGATATGAACGCCATTATTGAGAGTTTTTTTTAAATAGTACCAGGTACTGCGAAAACCTCATATCCGTATGATAAATATAACTTTAAAAAAAAAACGTATCAAACAAATGAAACAGTAAGGAATAAAAACAATCATTTTTTTAGTATGAGAAAAAAAGAATTCATGGTTGACACAACTGAATTCTCGATAAATTTGCAACTGAAAAAACATGAATCTTCAATTAAATCTTAGAATTAATATAAAACAAAATTGTACAATAATTTTGTTTTATTTAATGAGAAAATAAAATTTTTATTTAATGCGTTTATTATGTACAGTATGATCCTATGTCATTATATATTTTTTTTAAACCCAATATATAAAAATTGGTATTCACTTTGTGGCGTCATTATTAATAAATTAATTAAAAAAATATGCTTTATATTCACCACTTTATTAATACACACATGATACGAAACCGATGCTTTCTTCATTGGGAATATACAGAATACTAAAAATAATAATGCCAAGTATAGAAAAATGGTAAAAATAAAACACAATTATGTAATCATAGACAAATTATAAACATAAACAAAAAATGATTAAAGTAGGTAATTAATCAAAAATGTTAATAAAAATTATTATAAAACATTGAATAACAAAATTATGTAATTTATTTTTATTTTTTATTATTAATATTAACAAAAAAAATAAATCCAAGAGATAGCTATTTAAAAAAAATATTTGCGTATTTATTAAATTTAATTTATTATTAACGCTTTTCCTGATTTCTAAAATTTCAAATTTGTCTAATTGTAAACCGGTTGTAATTGTACGTTAAAAAAATTAACGTATATTTATTTGTTTAAATATTTGTTTCCTGCAAAGTGGCCAAAATGGACTTAGTTACTTTTTAATTAGGATGGCGACATGCTTTAGGACTAATTATAGCTAAGTTCGATCGGGAACAACGGTTGTAAAGGCGGTAGGTATTATTTATACGAAAGCTCAGTAAAGCTCTACTCGGGTATGTCATCACACTATTTGAACGAGAATCGCCGGCACAACAAAGGCAGTGGTACAGCTGTACGGAAGATGGACAAAGATATACGTTTTTAATCTTTCCCATAAATAAAGCAAGTGTCCCATACAGTCGCTGGTTATCACAATCGTGCCAGGTCCCGATTCTCACATATAGTGAGGACTGCGTGTAAAGTGTAAACGCGTAAAAGAGATGATGGCTATTATGTAACTCGTAATACGTTTTTATGTAGTTGGTTTATCAGAAAAGTTCATTTCACATTTTATTTCCAAGTCCAAAAATCCTATTAACATTGTTTGGACCGTTAAATATATAAATACATTATTCTGTGTAGCGACGCTTCTTTAATGTTCACGTAGGTATCCATAAAAACTGATTAATTTATCTCAAGAATAATATTAATAACATTAAAAATAATAGTAGGTATATTGTTTATTTTGAGAAAGGTAGCTTTGCTTCTGAATCATGTAGATACTTACATATTAAATACAGTGGTTTTAAACAAAGTAAGTTTTATCGAAGGAAGCAATCACTTTATGGCTTGACATTATAATGTAAATGAAAACTGTTTTGTTTTAAGCCACCTTGTTTTATTGTTATATATTTTTGCATTCGACCGGTTTCGGTTGGACTCAACCTTCTTCAGGAATAATGAATGTTTATATGTCTACATTACTGAAAAAGTCCAACCGAAACCGGTCGAATGCATAAATATATAACAATAAAACAAGGTGGCTTAAAACAAAAACAGTTTTCTTTTAAAAGTAATTGTTATTAATTCAACAAATATTACTTCACACAGTAATTTTACATCTTTTGAAGAAATAATCTTTGTTCACTAATTTAATTTATTTCTTCGATCTTAGTTGATTAAAATCCATTTTTTTCAAAAATTTACTTTATTTGAAAATTATATCAAATAGGTTGCGGCATTAAATAAAATTAAATGGCTGTCCAAAAGACAAAATCGAACACCTTCTTAATTTATAGGAAAAGCTTACAATAATTTCGAAGGTATTACAAATGTTATGTTTTCCATAAATTGCTGCGACTTACGAAAATACGGAAATAAACTAAATACGTTAGAAATCTTTTTAGGAGAGAAATTTTCATTTGCGGGTTGCTCTTTTGGTTCACACGTGAATATTGACTCTCATCGCTTTCTAAGAAATCATACTTAAAAATATATATTATGGTACACAGCGTCACCATGAAGAATGGCGTGAATAGGTACCGTGTATAAATGTACACTATCTGAAAAGTGAATCATAATTCAATAATATTTACTATTTATTTTTAATGCATGTAAGAAATACATAATACATATTATTATTTTACTGTTTATAAATAAAGATAAAAACATAATACATATTAGTGGTGGGCCAAGCGGCTCGGTTTAGTGAGCCGGATCACTAAATCAACTCTCTGTAAAGACAATCCACATGAAAACTGGACGAAAAAAGTATCGTATAAGAGCGTCCGTCTTTAGGATGGCCAAGGGAGCGAGGGACAGGGCATGGTGCGGGGGGACCCGAACCGTCTTTCAATCGAGCCGGATCACCGAAATCGGTACACTACAAAGAGCTGATTTAGTGATCCGTCTTACTAAACCGAGCAGCTTCGCCCACCACTAATACATATCGACGGTCCCAACAAATAATGTAGGGTGTGTAAATGGTATCTTTTTATTAGAGCTGTTTAAAGTTTCGTTTCTACGTGTTTAGAGTTTCACATCTACATTTTTATTATTTTTGAGACAAGAAATATAGTGTTGTTTTTGATATTTTGCATAAACTCCTATTTATTTCATTGGAAAAACATATCATTGCAACTACTGCAGCTTTTATACAAAGTTACCAATTTACACATCCGAAGGGCGGCTAGATTTATTGATACAAAGGTTTACAAAACTTAAAGAAAATTCTGGCAGTGCAGTGGTGCAGTGCAGTGGTGCAGTGCAGTGGTGCAGTGCAGTGGTGCAGTGCAGTGGTGCAGTGCAGTGGTGGAAATCGGATCAATGAGGCGAGACTCATTCAAAAAACATTTTCCCTTTGAATCTCTCCTCACTGTCAGTAAATATGTCGATATCCTGTGAGATTTTGTTCAGAAACAATATACTCCTCCCTACTGGGAGAACCATTGGCAGGTTGGTCCTACAGGCAGGAAGAAAGAATAATTATGACTACGCTGTCTTAGATAGCTGACATCAGAACATTATATTTATATCTATTAAAAAAACAGTTTTTGCTATGGAGTGTTGAATCGCTTTTTTATATTTAACTACCGCCATCTAGCGATATTCGCTGTTAGCGTTTTAAACATTAGAAAAAGTAATCTGGAGAGCGCGGAACCTATCGTCCAAACCTAGAAGCTCTTGGTAAATATGGCTTGCACCTTTGCAAGATTTTCTATTACTTTGATAATGTTACTCTAATGTTTGGGTAGATGTCTCTGCCTTACAAGCTTAGTAGTATTTTTTATCTGTATACTTTACGTAACAGGAAGAGGGACATCGGAGAGTTATTATTTACCATTCAGAAAGAGTTGTATGGGCCCATTGAATCGAGAATAATGATAGTATTATTACGCAATACGATCAACATAATGTTTTTAAATATTTAAATATTTTCTCTATTTAAAAAAATTAGGTTTATTGTATTGCGTAATAATACTATCATTATTTTGAATTAATAAATAATAACTCTCCGACGTTCCTCTCCCCCAAAGCAGACCCTCAGAAAGTCAATTAATTTCTACACTAGGAGCTCTGTTTTCGATTTCTAAAACAACCATTTTTCCAATTGATATCCATTTAAAATGATTTGCCTAATATCTAAAAGATGGCGGTAAGAAAAAATTATTATTCATATGATATTCCTGGATAAGAGTTAATATATTTATTATCTAGATGGCAGTTATTCATAATAAATGATAACTGAAGAAAATTCACCATATTTTACTAGGAAGCGGGTTGACAATATACAAAATATTATTATAAATAAAACTTCATTTGACTACTATTTTCAGTAACTAACTAGTGGTAGGTAAAAACGTAATATTACATTTAGGAGTATTAAGTGGTTAGCAGTAGGGTCTTCGATTAAAAATCCAGATAGCCAGGTACTACCTCACCTTCCTCTTCCTCGTTTAATACCCGTACACACACAATTCAGCCTCGCTACATACCCTAATGAGTATAATAAAACCATGCTTAGACTTCATTCAACTTAATGGACCAGAACCAACTTAAGTATTTATTTAATATTTTTTATTCAAGAGTTGTTTTTTTCAATATTTTGTTTCAACTCTTATAAAACTAAGGTTATTATTCAATTGAGATTCTAAGAAATCTCTCATTTTTACTTATTTATTTCCGTACAATGAAGATATAATAAGGTGGTTTCATTTCCAAATATGTACTTTACAATAAGCAGAGGTATAATTAATGCATGGTAATTTGATTCACCTGATGGTTCCGTGTCTTCATCGGGCTTCCCATGCTTCTTCTACCATTTAATTTTCCGTCAAATATACAGTCTAAACCAGTGATTCCCAAAGTGGTCTATATCGACCCCCAGGGGTCTATGGCAACCTGCAAGGGGTCTACGTCAGCGAAAAAAAAATTTGGGAGTCCATGAAATGAAAATGGGGGTCCACGATAGTGGATCTCAACATACACTGATAGTACCTATTTACTTAATTAATTTGTGTAGTTTCACAATTAATTGATTTAAAAATAATATATGGCATATTTGCGCACGTTCCAGAGTGGAAGATACTCTCAGTATCGCCCTGGTGAAAGACCACTATTCAGAATTGAAACGTTGTTTGAAATGGCTTTTAGCCGTGTTTGGTGACCCGATCTGAATAGCCAGGTATTTTCCCTACCTCCCTCTTCCCCTACTCCTTCCCCTCTCCAATACCTTCAGCCTCACAACATTCCCCAATTGGGGATGCAATAGTCTTACTGGCTCCAGACGGTTGGGAGCAGTTGGGACTCTTGTGCGGTACTCATATAAAAAAGGTAAGTAGGGGGTCTACCAAAAACCGTAAAACATGGCAAGGGGTCTACGACACAAAAAAGTTTGGGAACCTCTGGTATAAACCATCAAATTTTAAAATACATATTTATAGTCTATACTTTCCTGGGTATTGGTAATACAGAATACTACTTTACAGACAGTTGGGGTTACCAACCACTTTCCCAACCCGTTATAAATAACTTATGGTTACTCCTTTAGAGTGCACGTCATGGACTCTATTTTTTTTTTAATTAAACGAATCTATAATTTTTAAAAGACTTTAAACCCTCAAGTGTCCCTGCACAGCTTTCTCATAGAAGGAGGTTAGTCACAAACGCACATCAAATCGGTTAGTACAGATACTGTCGATGACAAAATATAGCCCTTAGTGGCTCCTTCTGTCGATAACCGTAGTAATCCAAGATGGAATGCGGGAGTGCACCAACAAACCTATGAAAATACAAACAAGAAACACAAAAACAAATTATATCCAGAACAGACCGTAGCCAAGAAACTAGAGCGATCCCTCCAAAACAGTGGAAAGCGACCTCCTGCTTCCGACACTCTTCCTAGTGTACTTAACAGACAGTAATAAATCAGTATTTATAAACGAATTAAAAATTACTTTGTAAAGCGGAGCTTTCGAAACATGATGATATGTATATATATAAATAAAGTGGTGATTACAGAGTAATTTTTAATTCATTTATAAGTGATTTATTTCACTCCGCATATAGTCAAAATGCTTTGTAGTCAAAGCCAATTTTTTAACAAGTGCGTTTTTGCTTTTGTTTGTTTGTTTGTTTTGTTTGTTTTTGTAGCTTTATTTAGATGTAAGCAAATTTTCATACATCTAGTAATAAAAAACATATAAGATACATTATAAAATAGAGTCATAAAATTATAACGGAAAGAATGCAGTTCAAAAAAAAATAAAAAAATAGGGTTAAAGAAATACAGTTAATACAAATAGAAATACAAGTCATAAATTATTCTTTATGTATATGGCACATGTTTTACGGAAAGTGCCAAGACTTGAGGCTTCCTTTATGGAATTTGGTAGGTTATTATAAAGTTTTTGCCCTTTATAAAACACGCTGTTCTGTGTACACGTAAGTTTTGTTTTGGGAAGCCTGAAGTCTTGGCAACTCCTCGTAGGATAATTGTGAATATTTTCATGATACATAATATTAGTTTGCAGATATTTAGGGAGCATGTTATTTTTAAGCTTGTAAATCATTGTTAATGTATTATATATTATATATTATATTTTGGGGTGATGGTTTGTTCTATTTTGATAAACAACCAAAAAACTTTATTTATTGCTTTATATTAATTAGCTCCATTCCTTTTTTTATTTAATTTTTTATATTATTGAAACTAAAAAATTCATATAACATAGTGATCGTTTTCTCGACACAATATATAGCATCAGGTTGGTAGAGTACCGTGTTCAGATTCTGTTGAATTGGCCAGCCTCATTCCTCACCAGTCTCATCACGATCGCATCACTCAAGTTCAGTCAGAAAAAAAACACAGATTGAAAAAATAAGCACATCAAAACGTTAGTAATGGAAAGCAAATTATACCTACTTCTATCTAGATGCAGGGTTGTGCTGATGAATTTTTACAAGTAAATTAATATTGTGATCTTCAGAAAATGAAATCAATTTCGCGGGATGATAAACCCATACAGAAAGGCTATGCAAAATATGCAATTCAAAATTTTTGTTTTATACACACAATCCTTGACATTTTGTGTTTGATTTTTAAAAAATGTCAATGCTTTAAAATAGTCTCAACTTCCTCAAAGCAATGGGACTAAGGCATAACTAATTGAGGTATGTTGTGATCAAATAATAAAGAAGAACACAATGCGATGTGAGCGTGTTCCGTGATAGAAAAGTCTTGACAACTTCAAATTAAAAAAATTGCTCTCAGTACAAAATCAAATGAAATGGAATATACGATGTCTGGCCATACATATAAGAGAGACAGGGCTCTGTACTTTTGTTTTTTTCTATCGGGATTAGAACTAAAAGGTAGTAAGTCAGATGCTCCCTCGGTTACCATTCAAATCAACATGAAAGGCATTTTTAGTTTGTATTTTCTATTCAGTGGTTGTGAGGCTGAAGGAAGTGAATTCAAAGGTGGGGTTGGGTTCATTAGAAAGGCGAAACAGCTATCACTCGTTATAATAATAATTTCCTAGCAGAAATTCTTTATAAACAAACTCTTTTGAGTTATAAATAAATTTTAAAAACTAAAAAAAAAAATCTTAGATGTTAATTTGTTGTGCATTCGAAAGCAGCAGATGGGAACCCAAACAACATGGGTTCAATCCTTTGCTAGTTAACCCCTCCATCATTACACATACAATATTTTCCTTTTATTGTAATGGTTAATTCAAATATTGTCAGTTTAGGTTAAGTTAGGTTGTAACTTGGAGAGTTTGTCTTTATTGAAAAATATATATAGTTCAACACATTGTAGGTATTACTTGTGTCAGCCCTATTCCTCGCAGTCCGTTACAATTTACAATACCGATTTCACGTGCCATTTACCTCCAGTCGATATATCATCCTCGGTCCGGCCGCTGGGTAGCATTATACAAATCATCCCGACTCCCAGCTAGAAACGCCCGAGCAGGAATAGGGCACGGGGCGGAAGCGTGACGACATGGCGGTGATGCGAAGCTGCCCCCCTAAAACGGCAATCAATTTCGTATCCATCTTGTATCGGATTTGTCTATAATACTTATGTGATGGCGTACACCAGGGCAGGTATTTAGTACCTATACTAATCGATGAGTGGCTACTTACTGGTTTTTCTTTTTCTATAAGTTAACATACCTATTCATCATACTTAGGTTTGAATATTTTGAAGGGAAACCTAAACACTTTGAACACGTTTATCTGATAATATATACAACCCAAAAAATTACCACAAGCTGTGTGTGTAACTACGAATATATATAATAATCCAAAAAAATCGCTTGGCAAGTGGAATATAGAAATGTTTGATGGATACGTAAAAAGTGTTTTTTTTCTGAATTATTTCGTAAGAACGGAAAAAAAGGTAATCAAGGGAAATAATCTTAACTGTAAATCAGCATTTTTTTAATTGTTTCTTATATGCGTTCATAATTTTACACATATTTTTAAGTAGTTTTCATTCATTTTGTTTAAAACGTATTTAACAATTTGTTTTTATTTTTTATAACGCAAGTAACAATTTTATTCTAATTCTAATCAAGCGAAACCACAGAAAAAGCTTCAATGTATCAAAAGAATATTTTTTTGGTTTTCATAATGTATACTATATATATATTTTTAACAACATAAATTTTGTTAAGTACTTAGGTCATTTTAACTACATATCCCTTTTTAAATTCTTATGTTTTTTTAACTACCTATATTCTTTTAAATATTTATATCTTTTTAAATACCTGTACTTTTTTAAATACTTGTCGTTTTTTATCTACCGGTATTTTTCAAAATACTTATGTTTTTTTAATTACTTTTTTTTTTATTACCCCATAATTATATATTTCTTTAATTTTTATCTCAGTGGTATAAACCAAAAACAAAAATTAACAAGTACTTTTAACCTAATTGTCTCACAATTCGTTGAGAAATCTAATAGAACTGTCTTTAATAACCTATATTCTGAAATGTATCTGTGTCTACAGTTGTGGTCAACAGCAGAAACCTATGCCACAATTTACTTTCCATGCAGTGAATATAAAAATAATTTCTATGTAAATATCAACACTTATAACTATTACTTTTGTGTAAATAATACTTATAATTCTAACACAATCTTTTATGAATTCAATACCACTATAATTATCATTACCTTCGGGTGTAATTTTTTTAATATAATCTTTTTTAGTCTTGCAAACAACATGAATTTATGGAATCATTTTTTTCATACATTTCTTCAAAAAAATTATTCCTGTACCATATTCCATATGAATACAAACACATATGATAGCCATAATACCTACTTAATGCATTATATTAACTATAACAGTCTCCGCCTGAATAATACCTACAGCACTAACATGGTGAATTATAATTATAATTTTAGTATTATTGCTATGGCTTTGAATTGTCTTTCTGCTCTTGTCAAGAACCTCGTAATTTGTATTACTATTACTATTTCTATCTCAAAATCTCAAAATTTTCTACTGTTGTCAAAAACTCAAACCTATGATACAAGTGATACTATTTATTTATTTTTTAGATTGCTCCAATTCTTGTTCCTCATTTTTTATATTTCATACTATTACAAAAACCATTCAATATTTTCACACACTATTATATGCATTCTTCATCAACTTTAAAAAATGGAAGATACAACAAATCTACTACATAGTATGTCACAGGCTCCATGTACCGAAACAAATAGTGCTATAGAAGTTCGACAAATCCTAATTCAATCTAACGTAAAAATACTTTCCATGAATATCAGAAGCATTACCAAAAACCTCAATGGGCTAATGATTCTACTCACAGAACTCGATTCAGATTCTGGCTTGCTTATTTTGAGCGAACGCTGGATCAAAGATATCTTTATTTACTTTCTTTTCCTGATAATATGGATTTTTCTTTGGATCTAGAATTAGATGAAAATACAGAAATAAATAATATTAACATAAATGACCCGGTAATATGTAATGAATTCCTATTACATTCCGAGTTTTCAATATACTCTATGAATATAAGAAGCATAAAAAAAAATTTCGATGATACTATAGCTGTTCTCGAATCAATTCGTCACAGGTTTAGTATAATCATATTTAGTGAGGCTTGGCTGAAAGACTCCATTTTTATCCCAGGCATTACTGGATATTCATCGCACAACACAAACAAAAAGTACTCACAAAATGATGGAGTTGTTGTTTACAGCCGGAATGATGTCCTAACGTCCGTTGAAGAAATAGTTATTCCACATGCTAATTGTCTTAAATTGCAACTTACTAATAACGTATGTGTAATAGCAGTTTACAGATCTCCTTCTCAGGCACACATCGATAGTTTTCTTGACCATCTAAATGATTTACTCGGTTCTGTATTAACACATAACCATGAAGTGATTTTATGTGGTGATATAAATATAAATATTTTAGATATGAAGAATTCAAAATGTCAACAATATCTTTCACTTATGTTACCATGGTTTAAAACCATATATTACTTAACCTACTAGAGTAACAACAAGTACTGAAAGTTGCATTGATCACATTATGCTCAAATCCAAAGTGGATCCTCGGAGTGCTGTCTTCAGGACCAGTGTTACAGATCATTTTGCTACAATATTGAAATATCCTAAGTCCCTAGTAATAAATTCACAAAAATCTGATGCAAAGCTGAAAGTTATTGTAGATAATGACCTACTAAATTCAATACTGAAAGAGGAAACCTGGAATGCAGTTTTATCTACAAATGATGTTAATACAGCAACTGATAATTTCATAACTTGTCTAAAAATGCATATTGAGAATTGCTCATCTACAAAGAAAATACATTGTAATAAAAAGTGTTTAAAACCGTGGATAACTTCTGGCATTGTTAACTGCCTCATAAAACGTGACAAAATACATAAGAATTGCCATAAAGAACCAAACAACATTGAACAATTAGCATATTACAGAAGATATAGAAATTGGTGTACTAAAATTATAAGAACGACCAAACAATCATATTATAAGGAGAAACTTGATGAGGTTAGAGGCAACACAAAACAGCAATGGAAAATAATAAAAGAAGCATTGGATATGCAAAAAGAACCAGTTTCCATAAATAGACTAAATGTTAAAAATAAGATTTTATCTATAAATGATAATCCAACTCTCATTACTAACCATGTCAATGACTTTTTTAGTGATGTAGGTCAAAATTTTGCTAATCTTTTATGCAGTTCAAATGATACTAGTGAAGAATGTTTAATTGAAAATTGTAATCCAACACGTTCTTTACAAAACGCCTGTTTTGAGTTTAACCCAACTAATTGTAAGGAAGTTCAAAAGGTGATTAATGAGCTTAAATCAGGTTTTTCAAGCGGAAATGACAGTATAAGTGCAATGGTCTACAAGCAAAATTGTTCTGAATTAGCCATACCTATTTCACACATTACAAATGTCAGCTTTGAGAAAGGCTTATTTCCTAATCACTGCAAAAATGCCAAAGTTGTACCTGTATTTAAAGGAGGGGATAACCTAAATGTTAATAACTATCGACCTATCTCCCTACTTAACACTTTATCAAAAATAATAGAGAAATTAGCTAAAATTAGATTGATGACTTACATAAAAAACATGAAATTCTCTCAATTAATCAATTTGGCTTCAGAGAGAGTATGGGAACAAGTGATGCAGCTTTAAAAGTGATCACCACAGTCGTAGAAGTTCTAGATGCTGGCAACAAAGCAATGGCTGTCTTTCTAGACTTGTCTAAGGCCTTTGATACCGTATCCCATGGTTTACTGCTTAAAAACTTAATGCAATGGGTGTTGCTAATAAAGCACTAGATTGATTCAGAACTTATCTTGGGAATAGAACACAGAGAGTAATGATTAATGATCATATTAGTTCAAATAAATCAATTGTATATGGTGTTCCTCAGGGTAGTGTTCTAGGTCCAATTTTGTTTTTATTATATATTAATGACCTTTGCAAATTATCATTCTTCGGTTCTTCAGTTGCATTTGCAGATGATACTGTTCTGGTGTTTACTGGTGATACTTGGGATGAAACTTATGCTAAGTGTGAGTCAGGATTAAAGACTGTTAAAACGTGGCTTGATCAAAACCTTTTAACTTTGTAATGGTCTAACCATCATCATTTTCTTTTAAAGGAACCCTGGAAAATATTTTTTTTATATG
>JAHDVE020009888.1:0-33814 GCA_022606495.2 Halesus radiatus | reverse complement strand
TTAGCGTTGCAATCAAATATCTGTTTCTTATACGAATCGTGTTTCTACTGCTTCTCTCAACAAGCAGAATTCATGTTTCTATGTGTCGTGATTCGATTGTCTTATCACGGATTCAATATAAAAATTATTTAACGGTGACGGAATAATCGAAAGTAAACTCGGAAGGTTAACTGTGAATTGATGACTAAGGAAACGCAATATTAAAAAAAAAGTATTTATTTACAAATTTAACGGTTAAATTTTTAAAATTTATTAATAAGATTCAAGATCATGTATCAAAATGTACGTGAAAGGTCGACCCGGATTTGATATTCCGCGGGAATTTTATTGCGATCATACTTGGTCTTCTCATAAATACAGAAAAAAAAGTGAAAATGAACCTGATTCATTATATCTTCAGACGACTCATTTTCCTGGGGATAAATCCCTTCGGTTAATAATATGATACCGGCTTATGTTGGCTACTTGCACAAATAAATATCAAGTTAAGTATCACGTGACACACAAAAAACAGGCTTTAAAATCCCGACATATTGTTTAAGTACCACCTACTTTAAGTGGTATCGTTTTCAATAGCCTGCCGTGGGAAACTTTTTATACTGCAAACATTGATATAGGAAATACATGAGAGGGCCCTTCAAGTACTATAACCAAATACTGTAATAAAAATAAATAGATTACTTATATAGCGCTGTTTTCGTGGGAAAATCACCTAAAGGGCGCTTATTGTAGAATAGATAATACGTCCAGCTTCTGATATTTTCCATACATACAACATACGAATTACTGTCACCTAGCGTTGGGGGTTGTACACGTTAGTTTTCTTTCATAAATTTTGATTACAAGTAATGGTTGTGTGTCCCCCAGAGTATATATATATATATATATATATATATATATATATATATAATACAATATGCGTATAAATTGCATATAAATTTTCACAGTTTGGGTTTCTTAAATAAAAGCTAACCCGAAAACCATACAAATACTTAAAACTTTACTAAGGTAAATAAATTATTAAAATGCATTATTTTTCTTCTCTGGTGACTGAAATAGTTGTTATTCATTGTAATTAAAGTGATACGAGGTGTTTTTAAATAATTTGTGCGTAATAAGAATGAGGCAGTACCCAGATTAACAATTCTTACCCCCTGAATAAATGGAATTATCAAATCACTTATGGTCAATTTAATAATATTCCATTTCGCCGTCAAATTGACATAATAAATATGCGTACAATGCGAAAACCAGTAGAAAATTGGTACCGTACCAGGTACATTGGGATTAAAGTCGTTCCATGATGTATAATGAGCTCTAAAGCAGCTTTCTCCAGAGTCCATTGTCGTATAACATAAAAAAGATAAAATTGTCCGACAGATGACACTAGTATCTCGTATGTCGTATTAGAGATAGCTGATATCCGAAATGAGCGTCACTGTCACTGCGATAAACTGCGGTTCTAACTACAGAAAAATAAAGAGAAACGTGTTGTTATTCCCCAGATACTTTTTGGAACCAATTTCCAATAGTGGATAAATTTATGATATTTATTTATGATATTTTTTATGTGTTTGGTATGATTAAAAAACAACAATCAAAAGCATTTCTTCAAACCAGTTCCTAAATCCGAGCTGAGTATTTCAAGCAGGGTGACAGATCCAATAATCATTTTCTTTTATGTTGTCAGGATTATTCCGTTGGCGAAGAAATATAAAAAAAAATAATGAATTTATTTAATAATGGGAGGATTAACGAAATCAGACATTGGATCTGTTAATCCCCTGGATATTGGATAAGATAAATTCACCATTCCCATTTTTTTCTATTTAACCTGCGGTAAACCTTCGAAGTTAAACTTCAATAACCTCTCCTTTCCACGAAAGTAATTTAACTGTAAATACCAATAAGCGTTTATTTCGTAATAGTGGTGGGCGAAGCGGCTCGGTTTAGTGAGCCGGATCACTAAATCAGCTTTTTGTAGTGTACCGGTTCGGTGGTCCAGCTCGATTGAACGACGGTTCGCGTCCCCCCGCACCATGCCCTCTCCCTCACTCCCTTGGCCCTCCTAAAACCGTCCTTAAGACGTCCAGTTTTCACGTGGATTGTCTTTACAGAGAGCTGATTTAGTGATCCGGCTCACTAAACCGAGCCGCTTCGCCCACCACTATTTCGCAAAGCCCAGTTTAACTAAGAAAAATCGCCAAGATTTTGGGGGTAATTTGACCACTTTTTCTAGTTTTGTAATGTTTATAGTGCAGTTAATAGTTTGAAACGCTGTCAGAAATATTAATGTTAATCCGGGATGTCATGTGTGTGAGGTACACCTATAAAATACACACTGTTTTAGCTTTGAATGACTTGTAGGAAGCACTGGGTGCGTTATGCAATTTAATGCGGCATTGTTAAAATGTAAACGTACGAAGGTCTATTCTCATCTACCATCACCGCGCAGTGTAGAACAGTACAGCACAGACACAGCACAGATGCGAGTACGGCTTTCAACTGAGCGTTAGCTTACGACACAACATGTTTAAGAATTTTATAGTTCTATTCCCATGTTTATTATTATCTTATAATCTATTTTCCCTGACCAATTCAATCAATTTATCGTTATCCATCTTCTCGGTTTTAGCAATATCTGCGTCTAATGGCGTGACGAAGATGGCGGTGCGAAACGGTATGTGTTCATACTTACTGCGCAGGCGCGGCTACCAGCAACCTCAAAATATTCTAGCCGACAATCTCGGCCGGAGCTGGTCCGTGCAGATTACATACGCTATAGTATAAATGTGTTAATGTTTGCATATAATGTTGTCGTGTCTGTACTGTTCTGCACTGCGCGATACTGGTAGATGTGAATGGAATAATAATAATAATACTAATAATAATAATAATAATAATAATAATAATAATAATAATAATAATAATAATAATAATAATAATAATAATAATATCTTTATTGTAATTAAATTTAACTATCCCTAAAATACATGTATGATATAATAATTTAATTGTACAGTGGTTTATAAAGTAGATAAAAAAGTAAATAGAAAATTATATAATAACAGTACAAGTTACAAGTTGACTTTTCACATAACCCGCCTCACTAGGCTAGACTGTGTTGAGGCAGTAATTTTACATATTATTTTATAATTTTATGATACCTATGAATATACACTTATATTAAGATATGCTCTGTGAATGGTTAAATCAATAACTTCGAATTTGGGTGAGTGCACCGGTAAATGCCCAATCATTACTTTTAATACAATTTTTTACATTGTGTTTGAATTTTTTTGTGAACCAGATCTTTTGATGCCAACTGGAAGAATGTTGAAAATTCTTATCGCAAAGTACCTAAAATTCCGTTGCCCAAAAGTAGTATGAGTTACAGGAATTTGGAGTAAATCTTTGTTAGTATTTCTAGTAATACGAGTGTTCAGTCTTTTTTCATAGTATTTAAGTTTGTTTATATAATTCGCATTTGGAATATCCGCGTTTTTTTCCCAACGCTGTACTGTTCTGCTCTGCGCGATGCTGGTAGATGTGAACAGACTTGGATTCGTCGAATCGTACAAATGTACGAATGTATGAATCGTCAAAATCAGTCATGAATCATTCGTACGTGAAAACCTATCGGTAACGATATATTTATAATACCGTATGCTAGACCCTCCATATCCTGCTAGTTTCATTGTTTGTTCGGACGATGGGCGCATTGGTCGCGCATCACTCGTCATGTAGAAGCGTTGTTATGCTGTTAGCTCAGTGATTCCCAAAGGGGGCGCTGGAGAGTTCCATAAGAGCGGCGAGGGCAATAAAACGTCACTGGAAAATAGATTTAGTCATGCATTGTCGCAAAAATCATACATGTAAACCGTTATTTTATGTTTCAACATGCTTTGTTTTACCGAAAAACGTACACAGTGCGTATTACAATTCATCATTTTTTTTATGAACGGATGGTCTTAAAAAATGCACTTTCATTTTATGTTGAGTCATACGTCCAGCTTGCAGCGAATTGAATCTGTGCATATTTTTCATACTTCGTCGTACACTATACCTACAATACAAAAAATAGAGCTTGTCGAGTTTGTGGTCTTGCCGTGGAAGGTCCTGTTTTCTTAACCGCTTTTTTCTCGATTTTCTCACGAAAACGGCACTATAGAAATAATCCATTTAGTATTATTATTATTATTATAAAGCCTGAACAAGGTTTTGGTGAAGTTCATGATGTTAGACATTTTAAATGATAATCTTTGATTAAATAAAACAAACACTTTGTTATAAATCCCGAATTTATTGTGTTTTCACCCCAACCGGTTTCGCTTAGATCAAGCTTCGTCAGGGCAAATATAATAACTTAAGTTAATGAATTAATGAGTTATTATATGATAAAGAAATAGGGGTTACAACATACAACGGAGCTATAAGCTATGCCTATAAATAAGTTTGAGAAGTTCCGCTGCAGCTGGTAGCTGCGAGGCAGCCCGGGAGGAAGCGGCCCGCGCCCCCGAGCGTGTCGCTTCTGCCGCACGCGCGTATCGCACGGCGCTGGAATGCAGAACGCTGTTTACAATCAGTGCATCGCTGTTGTACACACAGCGTACAAACAGAGCTGTAAGCTCGCGGCTTCTAATCCCTCACTGCGTTTTATTTGCCCGCTTTACAGTTACGACCCCATTAACACGGTGGCTGGTCGCTGAATTCATAATTAATATGGCCGCCTAGAGCCCATACATGGAAGCGCTTTTTCTTATATTTGTTGTAATTTCGCCATCCTGTTTTTGCCGAATGCACACGGAAGCTTAATTAGCCTGGATGGTTACTAAAAGCTCGATTGACTCAACTGATGATTTGCCGATGTTTCTACTAACAAAAAACGTTTCAATTCAATCTTCGATAAAATTGTAAGCACTGTGTATATTCAAGATGTTAACCCTTTCAGACCTGAATTAAAATTGGCCGTGATAGAACATACATATTTGATAACGTCTTGTAGAATAATTTAGAAGTTGTTGCTACTTTCATTTGTAACAATATTAGGTTTCTAAGGGCGTGTTCCATCTAAAATGATAAATCATATGCTGTTTTCAAAAATACAACATTTTAGTAATAAAATAAATATGTAATAATAATAATAATAATAATAATATTTGGATGACTTGTATAGCGCCGTTTTTGTGAAAAATCACCAAAAAAGGTTTGTACCTTCAAACATTACATTCAAACAAATAATTTATATAACGAGAGTGTATTCTTATATTCCTGAGGATGACAGCATTGCTGTCGAAACATGTAGAGATATTTATTTATTTTTATAAAAGTGGTGTAAACAAAGTACATTTTTAATTATTTAATTAATAATAGGTTGCGGAAGTCGAGATTTAAAATAAAAATCACCTTTCAAAATATAAACATGGCGACCGCCTGAATGAGTTGCTAAAATCAAATACAACCGATTCACGAAAACAAACGCTATGGTACAAATGACTAGCGAGTTCAAACTTGTACTGTAGGCTCATCAGATATTGTCCTGCCTCCCCAAAATGGAAGCGACCAGTGCTGCCAGGTCGAACGCTACGCTACCAATCTCATTACTTTATTTACCTATATCGTATATACAAAAAAAAAATATATATATATTTATAGATCTATATAAAATGCGATTCTATTATATTTAATAGTGGCGGACCATCTCTGCGGTCTGCTGGTGAATCCAGAGATGTCGGAGTTCCTGACGAAACGGTCAAATAAATTAACAGAAATATTAGAAGTAAGCAAGTATTAATAATTTATTTCATAACTTACTCCCTCTTTGTATTGTAAGGTGCGTGAAATATAGTTTATAAATCAATAATTATTTGGAGATTGAGTGTTAATTGATTCCTATAAGCTGATTCATTAATTCAATTCCTATAAGACTATTCAAAACAGAATTTCTATGTATATATTACAAATAACCCTTAAAAACCGCAGGTTTTATGTACTTGAAAAAAAATTTTTTTTGAAGATAATCTCTAATCAGTCAACGGTCTGAAAATGTAATTATATGAAATTCCCTCTATAGAAAAAAATCATAAACTATACTCCGAAAATTAAAAAAAAAGGGTTTGTTCCGTTATTTAACATATTATAGGTTTGAAAAAAATCACAGTGTCAATTTAAATGCTACATAAGACATTCGTCTTGAGATTTTTGATCTATCTTAAATATGTCGTGTTTTATCAATATTTTTAGAATTGTCACTTACGCCCATTTCTTCTAAACGCTCTTCACATTGGCGTGCCCTTTCTATCTTTCGAATGATCATATCTGCCTTTCAACAGCGGTCAGTCGTGATTCAGAGCCGATGCTAGACAGACCTCTTGCCTAAATCTAAATTCTCGGAGATTAATGCAGGGCCTTAATATAAGAGATTATTCGAAGGAGCGTGTGCTAGGTTAATGAAGCAACTCAGCATGTTTAACAGGACTTGATTTTATTGTAAAACTATTATAAAAAGTTACGATTAAATTGCACACTATAAATTACAACACGAGACAAATAAAATGATTTAAATACTGAATAAAGAAAAATAATCTAATCTAGTTAAACAACGGGAAGAGAATGAAAATATTTGTGATAATCGGCAAATTTATACGATAAGCTGATGGCGTTGCCATCGCTATAATTCATGTGTTTGATGGCTGTAAAATATCAATTTTTAATATGCTTTATAGTTTTTGATGATTGATACTGAATAAAATGGTCATTTTACTTCAAATTTGTTGCATTAAGTTCTTTGATATTGATCTACAACTGTTTCTTGAATTGAACAATCTATAAACGATAATTACAAAAGGCGTTCGATGGTAACATTAGTTAAACGTGTGTTTTTTACAACTGTTATTACTCGGTGGCGCAATAAAAGTTGGCCGATATTTAGTAATTTGAAAATATCTTGGTTAATCGCCAACACTTAATGCAACTTACCTCATCATCTTATGGCAGGCCATACAGGCAAGGTTAGGCAAGACAAGGAAGTGCGAACGCAGTGCCTGCGTGCCTGCACCACTCGTTATATAAATCTTCGGTACCTATATCGGGCCGATTAACGATAATTGCTCGTAAAGCTCATTACCGAGCTGTCTATAATTTGTGAAACGCAATTTTGCCGAATCGCAAATACCTACGTATTTGCAGCCTTGGGGGTATGTGGTTAATGTAAAAATGTAATTGTTGGATATATATATATATATCATTTCGTCAAGCATTATGTCATTTGATATACCTGAGATAACTATATATTATAGGTACACAAATAGTTCACCAAAAAACCAGACATCCAAGCCAAACAAACCAAAGAAGAAGATTCTCTTACGGCCGTTCTTCCCAACCTTTCGAATGTTCAATCTGAGGCAACGATTAGTCTTTTGTTGAGCAATGCAATTTCGCCTGTTTCCAATAATTTTTTTCGTTGATCATGTCCTCCCACTTTCAAGGTGCCCGCCCACTTTCGTTGACAATAAAATGACATTAAAGTAAAAACTTTCAATGGAAAATTAACGATTATTATTTGTTTTAAAAACTAATACATAAACCAACATTTTATATAATTTCTTCAAATGATTGGTATTCACTTTGTGGCGACATTATTAATAAATAAATTAAAAATTACTAATTAATTTGCCAATCGTATTTTAGAAACCAATAATTCTTTTGATATAAATAAAGGTTTAAATTTTTTATATACAAATACAACCGGTTTACAATTAGACAAATTTGAAATTTTAGAAATCAGAAAAAGCGTTAATAGTGAATTAAATATAATTAATAATCATATATTTTTTTAAAATAGCTATCTCTCGAATTTATTTTCGTATTACTAATAATAATAAAAAAATAATTTCTAATATAAATTTGTTATTCAATTTATCATTTTGTTTAAATATTTGTCTTTTCTTACACTATTGTGTTCTATGTTTATCATTTGTCTATACTTGACATTATTATTTTTTAGTATTCTATATATTTCCGATAAGGAAAGCATCGCTTTCGAAACATGTTGATATGTAAGTATTAATAAAGTGGTGAATAGAATATTCTATAAATATAAATTCTGTATAGAATTTACAGATAAATCATTCGTAGTATTTCTTGAGTGAGCAACCTGCAAAGTGTGTATTTTTGGGTGCTGACCGTTAATGTCGTCAATATTTATCTCTCACCAGGATGAGACCATTCAGAAGTTAAAAGTTACTTAAGCTTTGTTCAGCGGGCAGATCTGAATAGCCTGGTACTTTCCAACCTTTCTTTTCCACTTTTGATTTCCCTTCTCCATTGATAAAAAAAACTTTTTTTTCACATTTTCAACCTCACAACATTCCCCTAATAAGAATGCCATAGTTCCTCAGGCTCTAGTCAGGTGGAACTCTTGTGCGCACCTACAAACACCAATGAAAGCATTGATCGGTCGATTTAGCACCCGGGGCGTCGGAGGTTCAATTCTTTGCAAGTTGAGCCCTCCATCCTTGCATAAGCAACAATTTCAGTTTTTTGAATGATTTATGATGTTAAATTGTTTTCAGGTTATTCCATAACCGGGAATATATTTCGATTTACAGTGACTATTAAAGTTTTCAAACTGCAGGATTTTCTGGGAATTGTTGTTTTTGCACTTATCAAATTGTGACCTAAATCCACATATTTTTGATAATTGAATGCATTCTGAGTGTGCCCTGTCCTCAGCAAGTGAGCATGAGCAACTCAGTAAGTCGGCATTCCTGGCCAGAGAATCGGAAGGCGGAGGCGAATGGCGACGGACCATTGTGGTTCCTTGTCCGATTGTGTGTTGTGTTGGCGACCAGGTCTCCTTGAGTTTAGCAGCGTCCTTAAGTATTCAAAGCTCCAAACTAGATAACGAGAATATAACTTCTGTGCGCGTAATGAATCTCTCGAGCAGAATTCCTGTTTGATTTATCGTTTTCTCCTCAAAGGCGCGACTCGTTTTATCGCGCCTTGTTTGTTTTTGTAAGGAGCCAGCGATGTTTTATGCGAACTCCCTACAAGGTGCACTTCACAAAACGTTTAAAGAATGAACATTATTTATTTCAATCTCTCTTTTCCGACCTTTAAATTATTGTCGCCTACGTATATTATTTCTTCTTTTCGAATTCAAGAATATCGAGCTTGTTAAAATTATTAATATATTTTCATCCTCCATGTATAAATTACACATAATGAATGAAATAATCTGAAACTAACAACTCAACCTCGCGCTTTATAGTGATATTTTTATTCTGTCCTAGTAACTCGTGAGTTTGTTCTGAGAATAGTCCCGGAGAGCGAAGAGCGAGGTGCGAGGTAAATGATCACAGTCGAGTGCTTGATGAATATCCACTTCGGTTAGGTGCAATGCATTTTCTCAGAAGCTCCCAGGGCATCTGCTTGAGAACTAACCTTTTGCATCTGAACGGGCATAACAGCTATATTTGTCAGACATGCAGCGAAGGCATCGTCTAAGTACCGAGTACCGGTCGGTAGTATTCGCGTTGTATAGTCGTGGGACGATCAACGGTTTGCATATTAATACAATAATTAGGTAAGTAACGGTTGTGCGGGATACAATGGACCATTGCACACTTTCCTTTTTGGGAGAGCGCAGCATGCCTACTATTTTGCCTACGTACAAATATAGACGAGTCATTTTTGCGATTCTATTGCCGATCTTTAGCTGTTTATGGGAGACGAAAGTGTCGAGTCACTTCCCATTTGTTTAACATATCAGGAAGACTTCGAAAGATCCCACATTCTATTCAGACAATACCGCCAGTGTGGGCTTCCTGATCTGTTCCAAGAACGGTAGTTTGTTTGCATGTCTGTAAGGACCGCGTTATCGGTCTCATCTTTATAATTAAGTGACCTGATTCATTAACGATGACGTGCTGAATGTTGAATGCCGTGCAAGAGCACAGCGACTCGCCGCAGATCAGTCTGGACTTCCAATTCAATCAGCACCTCTCTCAGTACTCTAGCCGCATTGAAGTATTTACAAGTACAATGTACCTACGCCAACAATTCGTATCGCTACAAGCGTCACGCGTTTCTGACCTGACAATGAAAACTTAACAACATCTATCTCTTTGCACGTCTGACACACTTCGACCGTTATCAAGGTTCCTTCGCGTTGCGGCTGCAATGATATTGTTGCTTTTCCTAATTGACCGCCTTAGCTAATGTAGACTCTACTCGAGTACCGAGTGCTGAGTATTGAGTCCAGGGAGACAATGGTCGCCACACCCTACCGGGAGATGATTGATGAACCCCGACCCTTGAGGAGTGACGGCTCGTGCCCTTGTATAAACAAGTCTGTGGAGGCCATTCACGGATACAATAGATCGTTCCTGACCCGGCCAAGCTAACCACGCGCGGCGCATTTCGCATCGCCTATTTCCTAAAGCGTTGATGGGGCTATTAACCCTCACGGTTGAGCTGATGTATCCGTCTACGTAGGCGAGTGCATCACTAAAGTGCTCTTAATAAGCAAAAAAAAGCTTAGATGGATGAATTACTTAATTACCGCGAAACATCGGTGAAAACAATGTTCTGGAGTGCACTTAGATTGTGGTTATTATCCACATTTATTGTTACCGTTTCTGTTGCTGCTTTTCTTCTGCTATGTTCCCCTTTTCATACACTAGAAAACACGAATTTAATGTATTCAGAATACATGAATAATGAATGTACCCAAGATGCGAACACAAATTAAGAAATAAGCACCCACCGATTGATTTCATTTTATCGTGTATAATGCGCTACTTCCGGATCAAATTAGTTTTATTTATCGTATATAATCATCTCGATCGTGAGTTTTGTTTAATCCATTGATGTTTCAGGAAGTGATACGTCTTGAAACATTCTCGTACATAAGAACTTGTTAGTACGCAGCTCTTTTAGAGATTCAACAAATGATACCCAAAATTGTTTTTTCTCGTTCGATGTAATGTGGCTTGATATTTTGTGGCGAAGATTGTTTGTTTGGATTGGTATTGTTTTTCCAGCGCGTGCTGTATTCGGAGAGATCAGATTACTTGTATTATTCTAGCGTCACGCTGATGATGGATGTGTGTTTGATGTAACAGAATCCGTCAATGAATGCGCCATGGTTAGTTTGGTGGCGAATCCTCGTTCCCAAGTCGGTCAGTGGGCGAGTCCGGTTCACCCCAGTCGAACCATCAATGACATCACCGAAACACGTTTTTTCACCACTTTATCCCACCGATTTATTCTTGCATTTTTTCCATCCCACATATTATACGAGTTCGGGTTTGTGTAAAAAAAAAAGTCGATTCGTGATCTCTTTTGCGCTCGGTTGAAGGCAGTTAGATAACACGAACGCCGATTCCGAATGGCACTTAGAATTGGAGCTTCTTTACAACCTTCTTGATCTCATCTATGAAATAGTTGTCAGGACGCGGAACTGTTTTGTATAACACTGAGATGTTCGAATCCGCAAATATTTGTTGAATTTTTCAAAAACTTTCTAACGTTGAAAACTTGTTAGTTTTTCAATGTATAATAATATATATTTTTTAATTTTCTTGCAAATTCTTGCAAACACATTTTCTTTAAAATTTATTCTTTATAACATCTCGTAAAATTGCAACGATTTTAGTTTCTTTTACATTTATTTGTAGATCATTAAAAAAACGACTTCTAGTCGTTGTACGTTGCCTGACACTTGACGTCAATCTGAATTGTTTATTCATGGTTACAATATTAGTAGGTATATATCTATTACAGCTCATTATTGATCGTATGCTGATATTGTGAATACTGTGCATTATGTGTAACTGTTTAACCTCTCACGTTACGCGTCATCTGACGAAACCATTTTCGTTTAATTAGCCCGAATGTTTGTTTCATTCTTTAATTGTTTGACGTTTATCTTTGCTATATCTGACTCGATTCACATTTCTTTAAAAAAAGTAATTAATATTTTTTGAGTTATTTATGCGATGAAATCCAAAAGTAATTTAGCGCTTAATTATTACGTTGTTTATTAGATGCATACGAGGTCGTTATATGAAAAAAAAATATCAATTGAGGTTATTATTTAATTATGTTTGTGCAATGGATTAGTTTTGTTTGTAAGGTCACCTTCTGTATAAGATGTTGATCTCATCACTCATGCAAATATATAGGCATTGAAGCGATCAATCAGTCAGTTCCAAATTACGCTTAGTGTTAAAATTATTTATTTGAATTATCCGGTACTGTTATTAGATTCCAGCTTTTGTTTAATTGTTTCGAGTGTACTTGAGTTTATTATCTTAATTTCATGGTTACAAAAAATGTTTTTGTGAATCAATTTTAGCCTCATGAATAATGCAATATGCAATCAAACATATTATTATTTTTTTACAGCCATTGAAGATCTCAAGTAGTAATGATTATATATTTACTCAAAGGTACGGGACTTACATTAAGTGCAACCTCGCTAGCGAATCTTCGTGTCTTCGCAAACGTATTCAATTCTACAATATTGTCCGTATCTATTTGGGTTAATGGCTATGGCCTACCACTTAACCATTCCCCTTTCGGCTTGCAGTGATGTGTTCGGGTCCTTTTAATTCCGCTAGCATCGAGCTGCTGAACTGCTGAGCCGCTGAGCTGCTGAGCCGGCAGGCACCTGAGCGTGAAATTGGTACTGAAAGTGTGCCACGAGACGGCAAACCCGGCCAAAGTGTGTCGCCTGGCAGGAAAAATTCTGGAAACCGCTTCTTAGCGAATATTCAGCGCTGACCGGAAGCTGTGCGCGCCGTGCGTCGCGTCATGCGCGGGGAGCTTTCAGCCCAGCTTAGATACGTCACCTTCATCCGGGCCCAGTCGAGAAGCCTTCCCAGCGCTGGACGCCCGATGGAAAGGTGTAGCCTCTAACCTCCGCCCCTAGGGGTTTCTCAACCACCTGCAATGTAATTCTACTTGCGTGCTTAGTTTGTTACTCGTCGTTCACTTGGCCGGTCCTTCCGTGTCGTGATTCATGTAACGGATTCTATCTTTTTGTACTCTATGCTCGCATGTAACAAATAGCTCATGTGTTTTGTTCCGCGAAGGAAATTAACGGTTGCCACAGGTAATTTTTATAGTTATCGTGTTCTGCATGACGACGATGATTACATGTTGGGAGAATTATTGAAACAGATACACTTTATATTCGTATCCATCATTGAAAATAGCTATACCTACTCTAATATCTAGTTTAACCACTCCATAAAGAAGTAGCTACTCTGGCCGGTAATTGGGATTCGGACACCACCTACCTGCCTACAGTCATGGCGGCACTTATTTATGGGAATGTGAATCAAGTGAGCCCGTTTATCAGCTTATAAGATTTTCTTGTCCGATCAGGTAACTACTTTTGCACGTACTACTCAGTAGGGGAAAAGTGTATTTTTTTATTATTTTAATAAGTTACGCGTAAGTAAGAACGAAGACGTACCTAAAGTAATTAAATATTGTATGCGAAAGTAGTAAAAGAAATTAGACACTACCTTCTGTGCTAAAGTACACAATTAAAATGAATAAATTTTGTAAAAACAACTGATCATTTCCTATGAGGACTGACAGAATAATTGAGTTGTTCTAATATTTAATAATCATTCTTTCAAGATTTTGTGCTAGCTAACATAACATAACATAATAGATTTTATCGTATGTTAAATCAGTTTCACTTTTCTCTTAAGTATTATTTCGCTTTGTAAATCTGTATCTGCTTTCATTGTCTTTATTGAAAAGGGGGTAAGTTTACAACTGATTCATATCTATGGAAGGGAAAAATTCGTCACTGCCGTTGCCATTTTGGGGGTGTGATATTGATTGTGCAGTAAGGCAGTAAGGATCCTTGAAACGTAACCAAGTTGGCGATATGGAATTTTTTTATTTTTAAAATTGATCAATAAATACATTAGTCTGCAGTGCGTTTCCGCGAACACTTTGCATTAGCTCATCGTTAATCTCATTCATACCTCGAGGCTTTAACGAGCGGTCGCTTCAAAAGAAAAGCCTGACAAGTACCGGAGTTTCCTCTTAAGATGTCTTTCTCCAAGTACCTAGACATGTGATAAAACTGTCATTTCTTTCGCTCCAGATCTGGAGCTGTTGCGATTAAACGATCTGGTTCTTTTTGTTCGGCGGCCGACTTACCTGTTCGGTCGGAGCTAGTCACAGCCAGTCGCAGCGGGGCTGGCCGAATGTAAAATGTAAACAGTCCAGTCCAGTCTTTAACAGTCCGGAATGGTATCAGTAGGTCACCTGCAGCTGATGATCAATTCGTTGTCTTATCTTCGGCACTTGCGGCGGAACCTCGCGTCTCAGGTGGACGGTGGACACCGGCGGAGATTACTTCCCGGGGAGTATAAAAAAATCAATCATAAATGACGTTTGCACGATAGGTCGTAACTGTTTCTTAAGACAGCGTCATTTTTGCGTGGTCCGACCCAATTTCGTAATTTTTGGGAATTAAAATAAATTTGTTAACAAAAAAGTATTTTATTATCCAGTGTTGTTTTATGGCGTGTACAATACTCAACCCCGCACATATTTATGTTTATAAAATGAACAATTCACAATCTATTAATTGATAAACTAAAGTTTTTAAGACAAGATTTTTGTGCACAGCGCAAAGGGTAACAATTATTTTTATAAACAATAATTATTAGCCTGAAACACTCATCCAAATTGAAAAAACCTTCCGAGAAAAGATAAATGTCGCCGACAGGACTCGAACCTGCACAGGTTTACAGGTGAAATATAATAAAAACAGTAATTATTGAATGAAACACTAGTATATATTGATTAACTTGGCGGATTTGCGATAAGCCGACGTAGCTCAACGGTAGAGCATCTGACCGGACATCAGAAGGGTGCAGGTTCGAGTCCTGTCGGCGACATTTATCTTTGCTTGGAAAGGTTTTTTTCAATTTGGATGAGTGTTTTAGGCTAATAATTATTGTTTATAGAAATAATTCATATTCTTTTCATTCGAAATGATACTCCAGCTATGGAGTTGCATTTGTATTGATTTTTTCTTTGAAATAAACTATTCGGTGCCTCGAGATAGATACCTAGGTTACGCAGTAGATGCGGCCCTTTGACAACATCCTTGAAGCGCTGCAATAGCGCGGGATACCAAATTGTATTATATATGCCATATTTTAATTCCCTCTGATAATTTATTAGCTCAAATATGTCGTTATACCAACATTATTTGTTGATTTTCTGAATTCCATTCGTAAACCTTTGGTAATTTTGCATGCAAATTACGATTAAAATCGCAAATACTACGAACGAATAGCTGTCGGCTAGAACTTTCCGATATTGCTACGATCAATGCGTTGAGTGAGTAATGAAAATACACGTTACTAGAATATTCATATTAGATCATTATAATGAAAAATCGTGTTGCACGCTCGAGGCTCAGGTGTTTGCACAGAATTTATCTGCAAATGTCTTAATTTCAGTGATTGTATCATGTCAGGTGACAGCTCCACAGCAATATCATTTCGTGAGACTAAAAATGCCTGAATTATTCCAAACTACACAGTATATAATTTAACTGGTTAAATTGGATTCAGTTAATGTGCAACCTGCATTTGCGAAATTTGATCAGCATAAAAACATAACCGGATTTTTTTTCATCGGCCGTCTCGATCGTAATGTTATCATTTTAATAAGTGTGGAATTTAACAGATTCCTTCTTGTGATGTGCAGAAAGTTAAGAGAAGTTAAATATTTTTGTAATGTGAAAACCATACCTACCTTTTATGCACACAAAAATGCCGTTTATTGATTTTAATGTCATTAGTTTTTGTTTTTTCTTTCACAATTAAACTCATTTGTATCCATAATCCACTGTCAATTAGTTTTATACTGGTAAACTGATAAACCAGTGGAATAAAATAATAATATTATGTATCAGGAATGTCCTCAGTACAAAAGATTTGATTAAGATCTACATGGCTCTCTGCCAATCACTATTAGAATATGGTATTATCGGATGGAGCAGTGCTAATGATAATATTCTTTTACTCATTTTACTCATTAGAACACAAAAATCCTTCATGAAATTTATATATAAGTCCCTCTAAGAACTAACACTGACGAAATTTTTAACAAACTTAACATTCGGTCATTAAAACAATTATACTCTACAACAATACTACTTTACATTCGTAAAGATATTAAAAAAAAATAATAATAAAAAAAAACAAAATAAAAAAAAACAAGAAATAACAACAATTACTCATATTAGAAACACTAGATATCAGAGACAAAAACACATACAACAAGGAACCACAAACAAAACATTTAGACAAAAAAACTTCTTATGCTCTGTTACTAAACTCTACAACAAATTCCCACTATCCTTTAAAAATCACAACAACAATAATAAATTTTAAAATCAAATAAAACACTGGATACGTTACATAAGGAGATCTGAAATAGAACATATTTTAACACCAAATGCAGACTAACACCGAAACAGCACTTAAAACACCTTAGAATTATTTTTATTTTTTTCATCAAGCACATCAATGTATTTTAATATTTTGTAAATGAAATCCGCACGGGAAATCCTAGAGAAGATCATTATTTGTTAATTTTGTTATAAAAAAAGGAAGATAATATTATTATTATTATAACTTTCAATGTGTCGTAATTATATTATTATCATTTTTTACATTCATAATCTCTTCTTATTTGTATTCAACGACATTAAGAAAACCATAAACGGAACATTTTAACGGTGTTCTTAATTTTATCGTAATAATTTTACGCAGTTTATTGCTTTTTTTATAGCTAGCCGTATGTCGCTTACCGCGTTGTTTTGCCTTTGTCAATATAATTTTTATTTACATGAAGTACGGTTCCCACGAAGTTTGATATTGTCAGTCGTTCGGCAAACCTACACACTGTTGCTATAAAAGTTTAATGCGCTTTGGAGAAAACAGAAGCTGATTGTTGGTCGGTTAACCGCTATTTCTGTTGGCCTTTGTAATTTCTATTTGTGTTTACAAAGTGAAATCTTCAATAATACCCGGAATGTTTATATTACGTGCTACCTCCGAGGTGAGAAACACTTGGTCTTTTTTATTATTGAGCTAAGTTCACGTTTCACGTTATATTTTTTTTTTCACAACACTCATTTAAAAAAAAAAATTAAATGATTTTTCTATAATTTTTCTCACTTTTAGAAATGTCATCATATATTTTCAGACATGTTTACGTCGAGCAATTTTGTGACTCTGATTGATGAATACGATTCTATTTATTTAAAACAAATTTGGATATTTTTTATAAAAATAATTGTGAAATTGTACCTTTTTATTGAATTCGAACTCAGTTCAATGTTTTTAATTTTTTTAGCGACTGTCCTTTTTTCAGAATTTTACATATTTATAATATTAAAAATAAAATAAAAATGTTTTAATTGAAACTAGTTCATATTTAATTAATGTTAGTAAAGCTTTATGTATTCGGGCGAATAAATTAATTTCAATTTAAATCCAATTAAAAAAAATTGTGCATTGAAATATTTGTTGATTTGCGGTGTTTAAATTAGGAATAATATCAGAAAAAAATATTATAATGACAAAGCGTGACAATGTTAATATTATTTATCAACCCGTGTACTCGTATACCCTATGGGCTACTTCAAATACAAAAAGGCTAGAATCATTTCAGAATGCATTGCTCCGTGATTCACCAAAAGTTTCTGGTTCATCAGGAATAGCATAATTAACACGGGCTCGAAAATTCCTCCACTCCGTAAACATATAATAGATTTAGCCAAAAAAAATTACTCCAATTAGAATCAAACTCGAATCCCTCCATCTCCAACCTCGGCCGCTGGACCCCCAGCACCGACCCCCTTCGTCTCCGCCCAAATTCCATCTTATACCCTCCTTTACCTTAGTGAGCGGGCTTAAATATAAAATTGCAATTAGGAAGTGCCGCTAGCACATGAAACACAGTTTACAATTTTTTTAAATAAAAATAAAAGCCCTACATTAACAATAGGGACCCGGTCACTGAAAAGATTATCTCCACATTTATGCACCTCTAACCACAGTTGGCGCAGGAAGAGGGATAAATGTACACAAAATTTTTACAATGCAATATTCGATATATTATCAACCCGTGTGTTCCAGGCTTGATGAATTGAACCGATAATATTATTGTAAATATATTGAATGTTTTTTTGATATTGTTTTTGTCATGTGACAAAGTAAAACTTTTGCCAGACGATTATATTAAGGGGAACGGCTGCGGGGCCCGTTTCATACAAAAGTGAATTTTAGATTGGAGGCCAAAATACCCATCCAAACTGAATGATCTATTTTTTTAATTAAAGGTTTAGAAAATATCTAGTACGGATGAGAAGTTTTTTATTTTATTTTTGTTTTAATTTTTTAAGTATGTGCCATGAAAAAAATCAATTTTCATAATTATTAACTGCACCGCAGCCGTTCCCCTTAATGCGGATTGCGAAATGTGTGTGCACATGGCTTTCATTCGCAGGTCATTATGAAACGTGTCAGGAAACGTTGAAACAATGGAAATTATGAACGTATTATTAGATTGTAGGATGTTTTTAATGAATTTCCTATCCTTGCATTCTTTTGAACAATTTTTAATGCTTGAAAACAGTGAAGACAATGCCAATAATGTAAAGAGCACAATATGCATCGGTTTCCTGTCATTACATAAAAATCTTGTTTTACAACAGATGTCCATTTGAAACATGCAATATTTTCTTTTCCTCGATGGCATTCTGGTTTGTAGAAAGTGTACGTCACTTGTAAATCATTAATTTCTCATTTCCTACTATTACTACTTTTCTTACTTTAAACTACTGCGCATATTGTTCTTCTACTTCCATGGAAACCTCTTGAGATATTTTTTTAATAAACATGATTCGGTTATATGTAATAAATATGCAATACGCAATCATTATATCTTTATATTATCACTAGACTGAGGTGAATTTATTACACGCAAGTGCATAAGATAAGAAGTCATGCAGGTACCATGAAGATATAGCACGACCGAATGAATCAAACACGAAACTTAATATAAAGCCGGAATAATAGAAGGATATGTATGAATGCGGGGAAGCTAGGAAACTGCGGTGGAATGACGTGATGGTTACTTAATTACTTTTGTCATGATGTATACTGCATTAACTTCCCATCAATCAATCATTAGCTTCCTGTCTTATTGATGTTCATTAACGCTATTCAATATCACGTGTTTCATAAGAAAAATTATCTCATGATTAACAAATTGTGATTTCCTTGTTACCAAAAATTCCGAATTCTTCACATCAATTCTGAGGTTATTCTATTAAAACCAATTTCCACGCTGTAATAAATCAACGCGGATGTTCCAGCGTGCATTCACTGCACGAAGACAAGAATATAACTTATAAATTGAATCCTCCGACCTTGGGACTCTGCACGAAATACCAATGGCATGTTCGTTGTTCGCTGTTGGTCCATCCTCAGCCAGCGCCGATAGAGCGCCGCCCATCTCGCGGCTCGATAACGTAATTAATGAAGCGAAATTAAATAACTTATATTCAACCGTATTAAGACTGCGCACGATTACTCTGGGAACGAAAAATGACAGAGCTGAATCGACAAATAAAACGAGTGGGTAGCATTTAATGGCCTTCCGATTAAAGGAGCCTTATTTACAAATTGTATAAACGATGAGGCATGCATTTGAAATGCATTCTCGTGGGTTGAGGTACCGTATGCGTCTTGTTTTGTATTATTGAAAGATTTTTTTAACGAGGTTACAGGAAAATCGCATAAATATATTTAACTGTATTTTAATGAATGGTGCTCCCATTGATCCCTTCGGCACCGGTCCATAGCAGAGAGACAATTTTTGCATGCACTTGACTTTACCGTTTTATAACTCGTTCTTCTAAACATTTTCTAATAGCTCAACTGTGGAATAATTTCTCGGATTTAGTCCTCTCTTCACCCCTTTCATTTTTTAGAAGGGCCTCCCATACAGCATCGCCAAAGATGACATAGGCCATTAAGAATTTGTCAGCAGGTACTTTACCATTATAACAATATAGGAACCAATGCAGAATCATATGCAGGTAATAGGTACTATAGCGACACCACGGGTATTAAGTCTTATCAACTTATAAAAATAATATTATTATAATTCTATGCTATTCTTGACTATATATATATACAGTATAACCGTGTATAAACGTGTTTATTCACTTTTTCGAGAATGTTCCTTTTCTCTTGCACTGACAAAGCTTTCCTTTGGTTAGACATTATGTATTACATTAGTTTGACAGAATGAGGACGTAAACATGAATAATAATCGAACCTAAAGCAATATGAAATATGTCGCTCGCCGACCAATCACCGTGCGTCGTTTTAAAGATACGGAGTTAGCCCACCAATCACCGTACGCCGTTCTAAAGACACGGAGTTTTCCCTCCAATCACCTTACGCCGTTCGAATGTCACGACTCAATCATTGTCAAGCGCGCGTATCTCGCATATTTTGAATATTTCGGACGTAAATCGCGGGAAAGAAAAACGTAAATGCGGGTATTAAATGTACCGAAATACTTCGGGATTGAAAAAAATACACGCAATTGCCAGGAAAACGTGAATTCCGGGCACGCAAATACGGGGTTATACTGTATATATATTATCACTATTAAGTGGTTTGTATATTTTATATCGTTGTTTAAAAAAGTTTTTATAGGTATTATGAATGTAACGTAATAAAGTGAAAAACCCCAAATGGGGCGTGAATAATGATAAAAAAATACCTTAGGGCATTACTCTGGAGCTTATTAAATCTATTAAATACAACCATTAAACCTCTCGACCGATGAAGTTTCTCTCTCTTCACACGGTTTAGGTACATTTTCCAATTGTAACAATTGTACTTTAACCTTTGTTTTCTTATAACAAAACAAAAATGTTTTTGCATTCTTTTCTTACTTACTTAAAATAGTTCCAAAGGATATCTCAACATTTTAAAATTAAACCATTTAAAAAAAATTGTTTCTCCTGTAAAATTAAAATGGAAGGTAATTTACTAATTAAGATAGCGATATTAATTTGCTTACTTCCCGTTGAACACTTGTTTGTGTGTGAAGATTAATACAATCTTCGTTGCCTTTCCAAGAGAAAGGGTTACTTCGAAAGAATCTTCTTAGTACATTTATCTTGGGTACGCTTAATCCCACTCTGGCAATCACGCATCCATAGTCCATATATACTATATACCTTAGAATAAACTTGAATCTATGTGCGTGCGATGTGAGATGCCTCGTGAATATGTCTGTATCATTGGGATATCAATATCGAAAGTATGGTCTTTCGATGCCTTCTTCTCAATCTAAAATTCTTACGCTTTGTTGATAGTCTTCTGCTGTCGATTATTGGCGATCATTAATATTGTCTAAGCTCGTTGCCGTTTCTTCTCGCGGTTCGCGAGAGTTCAGCGCACCTTATTTTGAAACACGGGTTTAGTTTAGGTTAAAGTATCGTATGTGATGCTGTACTTAAAGAAGGATTCAAATGAACTGAATAATGTATATTAATTGATAAACTAAAGTTCTTAAAAACTTAAGACAAGATTTTTGTGCATAGCGCAAAGGGTAACAATTATTATTTTTATAAACAATAATTATTAATCTAAAACACTCATCCAAATTGAAAAAACCTTCCGAGCAAAGATAAATGTCGCCGGCAGGACTCGAACCCGCACCCTTCTAATGTCCGGTTAGATGCTCTACCGTTGAGCTACGTCGGTTTATCGCAAACCCGCCAAGTTAATCAATATATACTAGTGTTCCATTTAATAATTACTGTTTTTATTATATTTTCACATTATTATTATTTTTATTATTTTATTTTTTTTAGTTTATCAATTAATAAATATTTGACAAGTCAAAGCAATTTTCACCAATAAATGTAGACATAATTTGTCTCGACGCCATCTATTTGAGGGATTTAGCCGTTACAAGCCTCTCTCATACTAATAAAGTTGGTTGTTTACAGGTGAAAATATAATAAAACAGTAATTATTGAATGGAACACTAGTATATATTGATTAACTTGGCGGGTTTGCGATAAGCCGACGTAGCTCAACGGTAGAGCATCTGACCGGACATTGGAAGGGTGCGGGTTCGAGTCCTGCCGGCGACATTTATCTTTGCTCGGAAGGTTTTTTCAATTTGGATGAGTGTTTTAGATTAATAATTATTGTTTATAAAAATAATAATTGAATAATGTATTATTACCGGTCCGATCAAAAATAAATAAGTGTATAAAAGTTATACAGTTTTTTTATTAATCATATTGAAATGAATTAACACTGCGTATTTAATGTAACACACCATTGTGAGCAATTATTTACTTTTACCGGTGATATTTTTGATAACATGTGTGTAGTATGTTTGTGTACATTAAAGTAATTAAATACAGGCGGTACAGGTAAATCATAATAAAGAGGCTATTAACTTTACAAATTATTGGTTTGTTTAAAACAACTAAATCGTTTAAAATTTATTTGAACAGTCGTGAATATTGCTTATTCAAACTGTTTCACAAAATAAATAAACAGTATATATATATATATATATTCTTTACGTATTCTTAAAAAGCATTTATTTTATGGCTTGCCATAATTAAAACATACCTATAATACTAATATATTATATACATTTGTTTTATACTACTTTATTTTAACGTATGTAATATTTTTTTCCATTATGCAAACAACCAATCCTGTAACATTAGTATGTAAACGTATTCAATCATTATTTTCTTGTAACACTTTCAGGAAATATTATTATGTAAACATCTAATCGCAATATGTACACTCCGGTTCTCTACACAAGCATTGCTTAAAAGGGAAGTGTAGTATCGTAATAATAATTAAAATGTATTCAATTTCAATATTAAAATATACATATACATTGATATGTCCCCAATAACTATTTCAGGAAGTGACATTACTCCAAAGATATGTATCGACCTACTTGGTGTCAATCTGGACGCTGATTTTTCCCAACTCAAGTGAACAGAACTGTAAGCACAGGGTTCTTCCAATTAAGACAAATGATAGCAGTGTGGAGAAACCTGTATCTGTTTGTACATAATACGATAAACCCTAGCAAGTAATATTTGTACAGCGCCCTTGAGGTGATTCGACGCTATAAAAAATCATAAAATTATTATTATTATTATTAAAAATCAAACCTTTTCGGAAGTACCCTTCATTATTGTTTAAAGTTTAAAAAAATTAATAATATCTATTTTTATTCATTTGCAAAAACGGTTTATTTAATAACAAAAAATCTAGATATGTTCAAGCCTAGATCAATTATAGACTATAGTACAAGTTAGTAAAATTCTGCAGGGAATACCCCCATTTTCAAATTAAAATTGTTTGGAAATGCTAATGATAACCACCTTAATGACCTTTAGTCAAATTTAAACAATATTACATTATAACTCTAAAGTACGGAAACTTTGCAGTATTATTTAAAACCATTAAAATAATCGTCAATTTACTCAGAAATTAATAGGAGCATTGGTAATAAAAATGAAAACATTTGATGACTTTCATTGTAAGTACCTATATAGAAATTATATAAATAGATCGCCTGCAAGTGGCTTCATCACAGTTTAATAATTCCTTCGGAAGACGAAACAGCTGTTGCGCATAATAATAATTACCTACAAAAGCTTTTTTTTTTAATTGAGTAATAATAGTAATTATTAATTTTTAAAAACTATTTTTAAATGGACTTCTACAAATTAAACTTGAATACAATAAATTCCCTTCCATCTGCAGGACAATATTAAAACTGGTTTTAATATTGTTCAATTTTAATAATGTCCTGAAGACGGAAGAACATGTTAAAATAAAGTGGTTCAGTACAAATGTATGTTTTATACGTTGCAATCTTTATTAGGTTTTTTGGGGTTTTCCAAGAGCATTGGTCGAACGCATTATTTGTTTGGAGGTGTAAATATTATCTAAGCTTTATATCGAGATTCCCCCGGGATTCGCTAACCTAGGTATATGATATGCACATCACTGGGTAATTTATTTTCACTGTTAGTAAGCACGCCAACACAAGTTGAACAACATATTGTTGTGGCGTCATTGTTAATAAATTAATTAAATAATATACTTTGTATTCACCACTTTATTAATATAAAGATATCTACATGTATTAATTGATAAACTAAAGTTCTTAAAAACTTAAGACAAGATTTTGTGCATAGCGCAAAGGGTAACAATTATTTTTATAAACAATAATTATTAGCCTGAAACACTCATCCAAATTGAAACTCGAACCTGCACCCTTCTGATTGCCGGTCTTCTGATTGTTTACAGGTGAAATATAATAAAAAACAGTAATTATTGAATGAAACACTAGTATATATTGATTAACGGCGGGTTTGCGATAAGCCGACGTAGCTCAACGGTAGAGCATCTGACCGGACATCAGAAGGGTGCAGGTTCGAGTCCTGTCGGCGACATTTATCTTTGCTCGGAAAGGTTTTTTTTCAATTTGGACGAGTGTTTCAGGCTAATAATTATTGTTTATAAAAATAATATCTAAATGTTTTTGTTTTTTTAATTTTTCAAAGTGGAGAATACAAAGTATATTATTTAATTCATTTACATATATATTGCAATATTTTAATCTGAAAGTTAATACTTGTAGGTATCCTTCCTTGGACGGCTTATTTGCAGGCATCGAATTAGGAAATACATGGGATAAAAAAACAATTATCTTATTTATCGTTGGCACCAACTGATTCATGTGCTCAATTAGTTTGACCTAATTGGAGTCGTTAGACAGTTTAATACTTTTCATTAATCTCTCTTCATGTATTATATTGCCCCACAAATCCACTCCAAGTGATTGCCGCAGTGTTTGATCGCCTATCTTGACGAGTATAAATAAAATAAAAAAGTTTGTTTATTTGTGTAAAATAATCCGACAAAAAAATGCAATTAAAGAGATTAAGATGTACCTCCCAATAAAACGCCGAATCGTTCCTTCTCCTGTTGGTTTACTGAGAAAGAGAGTTGCGCCGGAGATCAGAAGTTGAAACAAGTATCTAATCTTTACTGTATTACCAAACAACTGATTTACCCAGCGTGATATATATATGACATTTGGATTAAAGAATTTGCCTGTGTCAATCCCAACAATGAATAGATTCGACTTGAGTAACCCGAGAAATAAATAGCCTTATTGAACTTATTGCTCACGTTCCGGCCGTTCACCTGCCGAGGTATGGATATTTGAAGGTGATTAATAAGATACCTGGCGTCGATGTATCATCTCACATTATTGGGATTATGATTGTTCGATTAAACTGGCACATTGAGACATGTCATTTGCACAAGCCACAAACCGAGATCTCAGCATACAATATTTCTCCACGTGAATTAACATTTTGCGTATGTTCCCATCTTCAATGCTCGCCTCGTATTATGTACGTATATTTATAGCGTTACTTTTGAAGCCAATTGTACCTGTTCGTAACTTGCTCAATACTCATGTGCTTTAACTTGCTTCGCCTTCTTCTGAGAATGTTTTTTTGCTAACCTCAATAAACCTGTTTCTACGAAATATAGTTTGCGTGTTTTTGCAGTGTTTATCAATGAGTTGAAATCTTTTTACGTAATCTTTAGAGTTTGTTGGTTACAGACATAACAGTTTTCCGACGTTTTCGTAAATAAAATACTCAGACAAATGGTGGCAATCAATTAGAACACGAATTGTAAAAGGATGAGTAGGTACGACGGGCGTACGTGATAATATTCTTGGAAGAAGCGAAGAGAGTGCCAGAACCGTGATGTATACCATATATCGTATTATCAGACTGTGCACAGTGCACAGTGCGCACGGAGACATTGTGCGATGGTTTATGCTTGTCTGCATAATGTAGGTACTCGGGTTTTCATACGAGCGGGTTGTTTAAATCTGTTTGAACTCGCATTAGTTGAATAAACAGCGAACCCGTCCATGCATCGATTCTACGGAACTACAAGATAAACACAACGCCGAGTTGAACCGAACACAAATACTTTTGACCTTAAACGCTGGAATGCCCGCGATGTTTTTCAAACCATTGACATCCCATGAGGACGGACTCGGCGCGTACTTAGTGCCTACTGAAGGCTATACACTGTGCTGTGTGGATGCTGCCCTGTATGCCCGGGGCATTCTCTCCTAATATGGACCGGCCTGAGTCTGCGCTGACATTCCTCCGTTGCAAGCTAATGTAGGTCGGTTGAACCCTCGACTATCCAGATTATGCTCTTTCAAGGATGGAGCATGATCTATCTCAAGGACTTGCTTTGTTTGTAGCTAAGCTTTTCAAAAAGAGCTTATTCTGTCGACAATCGAGCTTTCGAAGTACGATTCAGCTTTTGCATCTCATTCTAGTTGTAATTAATGGTTTTTCAATATTATTTACAAAATTGATATTATGTATTATAGTACCTATTATTCTATTGACAGTCGAGCTATTGAAGTAAAATTTAGCTTTTTTGAATATGTATATCATTATAATAATTGTAATCATTTGGATCATTGTAGAAAATAATATTAACATAACCCAAATGAAACATGAAAACGGAAAAAAAACGACAGAAAATAAAAAGATTTCAGTCGCATCTGGAACTCGAACCCAGGACCTCTGCCTATCCGGGGCAACCGCTTAACCAACACATATAAATAAATTATTAAAAATGGAGAATAATATTTACAAATCTTGAATTTGAAATATTATATTGAGGAAGATGGCATAAATTGAACTGGTCTCATTAGCTAAGTTGGTTAAGCGGTTGCCCCGGATAGGCAGAAGTCCCGGGTTCGAGTCCCAGATGCGACTGAAATCTTTTATTTTCTGTATTTTTTTTCCGTTTTCATGTTTCATTTGGGTTATGTTAATATTATTTTCTACAATGCTTAAATATTAAAATGAAGTTTTTAAATTTCAATAAAAATAATTGGTTTTAATTAGACGGTTTTATTTATATGCTGCACACGCAGGTGTTTAGAAGTGTAGTGGTAAATTGTGAGCATGTTACTTGAATCCTGAAAAGTTTTTACAGGTCTATTTAATACTTCATAAAGTTTTAACAAAGCTATAAAATATTACGTTCTTAATGTATCTCTTTTCTACCATAACGATTCCTTGTGTTGTTATTTATAAGCAGTATGATTAATGTTCCTGTTGAGTCTGTACTTATTTCTAGTATTCGATACTGAAACGTTAACAATAAAATGTTTTTCAAAATAAACCGAAATGAATCATTTTTAACAGCTGTTTGAAATTGCTTATGTCAGACGACGTAATTGGCTGAACACATGTTCGATAATAATGAATTCAATGACCTATTTGAATTACTCGAATAAAGTATAAATAGTAATATCCCACGTCTACTTCACACGACACAATTTTCGCAATACACGTATTTGCATTCATTTTCCATCGATAATGTGTAATAAATATTGAATCGGTTTTTTTCTGGGGTTATTATTTATATTTTTTCTAGTAGTATGTATTTTTCTAAACTTGTTTGTTGATTTACGTTTCATTTGAGTTTTCTCATAGCAGATGGATGTGATTTGATCCGAAATCGTTTAAAGTTAACTGTTTCAAATAGTACTTTCATATGTGTGGTTCACCACGTGCTAGATAAACATTTCTACAGCGCCCTTGAGGTGGTCTTTCACATAAACGACGTTATACAAATCATCTAAATATTATTTTTAACATTTTTTTTCCACTTTCACTTCCTTATCTTCCTTGTTCCCCGTCTCCTTTCCCTCCTCAATGTCTTCAGCCTCACAACATACCTCAATTGTTAATGCCATAGTCTCACTTGGCTCCAGACGGTTGGGAGCTGTTGGGACTCTCGTGTGGTATCACATAAAAAAATATAAATCCAGTATTTGAACATCTAAATAAGTATGAGTTCTGTTCGGTTAACTCACCTCGTTTGTTATTGAAAACATTCAAGAATACTTCCAGAGTTTGCGTAGATTATTTCTCGTAATTTTTCGGTTTAAAAATGAGTAATAGGTTTTGCGTACGTCTCTGTATTAAATCTTTCTTTTTCTTTCTGGTTGTTTGTTATGGCTAAACAATTAATTTTTAGAAGCTACTAATTTGATTATCATAAAATATTTAAGAACTATTTTAACCAATATTTCAACGGTCAAAGTAACACAGCGGACTTTGTGTTTGTTGAATCAATTAGCGAAGGCGATGTTTTTAATTTACAAACACCTTATTAACAAGCATTCCGTCCATAAAGTAAGTGTAAATGAGGAAAGCATTTACTTACGAATACAGTTATTTTTTCTGCTTTACTGCTTGTCAATTAACTATGCTTATATCGTGAGTGTGTCGGACGTGTTCCCCTCTCCGCGCAAATGGCAATATGATGTTTCCGCAATGTTTTGACGCTGCCCCTTGCCTAAGAATATTTACTTGTACGGGGGTCGAACCAGACGAAAAATAAATGGTATTGATGTTCAAAACGGCCCGATCCCCAGCCTAAGACACTGTCCACATGCAGCGTTTTGACTTGCGTGTTGGCGAAGTACTAGGCGCACACACAAACGGCCAGATGCACTCGCTGCGAATTGTCGATAAATTATATCTCACACTTTTAATTTCACATTTGTAGAAAACATAATACTATGATCTGCCAACTTGCGTGTTCCCTCCCTCATTCATTAGTAAATACTCTAAATAATTTATAACAAATTATAATAAAATGTTTTGTTTTATTTACAGAGATGGCAGAGAAGATGGTTTGTCTTATACGACGACGGAGAACTGACATACTCCTTGGACGAACACGTAAGTTTTCTTTTACCTCCATATACTCATTAATAGTTCTTTATTATTCATATTCTACATCCCTGATAATGCTCAAGAACCTATAAGCGAAACCTGGACTATAAAACAATGACTTTTTATGTCATTTATATTGTCACCACTCTACAAAGTTTTTACTCTCTGCGATAATTTTATTTCATGTAAAATGGGTCCAACATTAATATTCTTTTGTCATCTGAACCAATCCGATGAGGAAATAAATACATCTGTTTCCTTTTTTTAAAAGGTTTTTATTTTTTATTTATTATATTACGTAGATACATTTACAGGATAACAACACAATAGAAAGTACATAACGTTGCATAATAACTAATGACAATTGAGAATATTTAAACTGGAAATAATTCAAATGTGTGCAAGTGCTATTATGTCTTGTCTAGTCGATATTAGTTCCCGGCTAGGTAGATCGTCTGTTCTAAGAAACCAAATGCCCCAGTTGTGCGTCGTGTTATATTTTGTAATAATTATTTTTCGTCAATCTGCTAAGTGTATTATGAATAAGAGGTACGATTAAATTTAAATGACATTAATAAAATTAATATGAAGTATTTTATTTATACCACTATATATATTAATATATACGTCAACATGTATCGAAATCGAAGCCTACGTCTTCAGGATACACAGCGTACTTTTAGAAACGTGTTTATATTTATTTATTAAACAGTGGTGTAAACAAAATACCTTTTATCCATGTTATTAATAATGACGCCCCAAAATAACTACACATCTGTTCAAGAAATTAAATGACATTATTTAATATTTTTTTCCATTTGGTTATTATTGGACCGATCATGCTTATTCTTATCCTTGGATAAACTAAACCTTGTTACAATGATACTTTTTTTACAGTGATATAAGCGATATCCATAATAACTCAATTACGAAATACCAGTTTTTTTGTAAGTTAGTTAATAGTAAGTTACCTAATATTTTAAGCCGCTTTGCCATAATTCGCTTAGCATAAATTGGAATAAGATTACATAGGATTTAGCGGGTTTTCTTATCTCCCGGTTATAAGGATATTCTCACGATCGGTGGTCAGAACAACCAGTTTGTAATCTGACAGTAGGGCACGTACACTTAATTTATCAACGTTCATAATGTATTATTGTTGTTAATTTCATATCACAGTCAAAATTGCAAAATTCTAGTAAAGGCGGCATAAGTTTTTTAGTTCAATTTAAACGTTTTTTTTATTTACCTTACTACGCTACAGATTCAATACCTAAAGCCTTGTATGGTCGACAGTCAACATCTCAGTAGTCTCAGCACCTTCAACGGACAGAATCCTCTTGCAAAATGATTTTCCTTGATGTTTGTTTTCTCTTCTGCAGTTATCGTACCGGCAACCTCAACTCAAAAGTCAAATGCGTAGATCATTACGCTACGTAAGGCATCATCTATTAATGTATCACAGATATAGATAAAATATTATGCAGGTGCTAGAGGTCTTTAGTAAAGTTTAACTAGCAATAAAAAAAAACACCAAAAGCTTTTAATTCTATTTCAATTAGAATAACAACTTTAAGATCTTTGTTTTAATGACATTGAACGTTTCGTTAATAGGCTACCTAAAATAAAATACACGCAATACAAAATCTTCATGATATGTTTATGTATTCAGGTAAATTTATTCTGTTATTTATATCGTCAATATACGAAGTGCGCCTCTATGCGGTTTAAATAACATTTTTATGAATACCTAGTTAAAAAGTCTAATTTTATTAAGCCATTAATCAGAACGGACGCCGTAAGGCCGGAATTTGATCACACAGTAATGAAGTCAATGCATATTGGTGTGGAGTTCATAAGAAAATCTAAAAACGATTTCACTAGAAAGTAACGGTTCACTGTTTTGAAATTAAACCGTATCAGCACGTGGAATTTATCAATTTGCTCCGAAAAGAAGTTACCCGCCGCAGATGGCTCAATCGTGGAGACATGGTTTGTCTTTAATTGGCAGCAAGTTGTGAAGTATTTTAGTTGCCTTGTAGTCAACATAAATGGTTTTTTAACATACGAAAATAATATGTTTAAATAAGCCAAAAATTGCTAAGCCGGATAATCTCCGTTCTGATTTTTAGTAGGTATTTCAAAAGGTTGCGTACCTACCGTATTCAAAATTCCACAACCCATCTACAAAATCTGCAATCTGTTACTTGTGTTTCCTTCGTCACATCGTGTGGGTATCTCGTATTATTTATTGCTTTTTGATTTATTTAATTATTAATGATATTATCAGAACAATGTTATGCTGCCCGGCGCAGAGGTGTAGGATTAGATATTTGAATAATTCAATCGCAATTCCGGCGTGTCAGGGGGATATCTCGCGATCTCGACATCGAGAGCGGCGATCGCGCGCCTTCGGGCGTATTCCATCTTTCTGGGCCATGTTTTGTGTCTAATTCGGCGGAAAATTTATACCGCCTACACTATTTTAAAACTCGATAAGTTTTTTTGTCTTTATATCAATCACGGAATTTGCACTCGAGAACAAGACCTGTCTTCGAGCAAAACACATTCGATCTTCTAACGGCCCCGGCCGGTCCATTCCTTTGGCCGACTCACGTGGCGACCGCTGGCGCTGGGGGCGTGCCCCTCACGACAGTCGCTATCAATCGCATAAATTCCTCGATTCGATTATGAACTCTTATGTTAAATCGCACCAACTTATAACTGACTTGATTCATTTTTCATGCTTTGGAGGAAGTCGATTTTACACGCCGAGCTTTTCCCCATTTGCGAAATTCTCAGTAAAGTTATATTGACGCCTTGACGTTGAGATTTGCATGTATTTTCTAAACATGTTAAAGTATCTCATGAAACTAATAATTCTTTATCTATTTGACTTGTAAAACCTACAAGTGCGTGTAGTAATAGACAAACAAACACACGGCGGCGTAGCTAATATTTCCAAAGTTAGACGCCTCTGAGCTGACTGGAAGACGCCGGACTCCGGACCCGCTGGATTGTAATTACGTGCCTCTCAGGTTTATTCCGATACCTGCCATTAAGTTCCATTCAAATGCTAATGAACCTCCCGCGGTCCGCCCGATGCCCGATCCACCATTAAGTCGAGTCTCACTCACTTTATTCCGAAATTTAACTCACGTGGATTGATTTTTCGTCAAATTCTCGACGGTTGATCGAACGGTCCGTTTATCGGTTTGTTCAAAGTGCTACTAACAATTAAGCCGTGTTAAGATTAACTTGAGTTAGTGGCCGGTTAAAACAGGTTGATGCAGAGTTTGAGGCCATCTTGAAACAGAAACCCATCTGTGCTGTATCAAATGTTCGGAGAAGCAGCTCGATTGAAATGAGAGGCAATTTCGATTACTCGATAACCAATAAAGCGAGGTTAATGCTTCGTGTCCCTCAGCTTCGTTTAATATTTAGGCTTCTTCTCAAGTTCACGACGATAATTAAAAACTGAGGGGGTTTTATATTATTTTTGAGTCTGCTGTGATTGTTCTGGATCTTTCTCCTCGGTGGATTACATTCGTTCTCCCCTTATATAACGTCTCTGTTTGGTCACTCGCAGTCTAATTCGTGTTGCTTGCTCGTGACTTGAAGTGACGTAACGCCACACGACAGACGGACACGAGAGCAACATGAGATGGATATGAAGCTGAACGCATTGACTTTAGAGATGCACGAAAAGTAATCATTCGTTACTGAAGTATTCGTTACTCACCATGTAATCAAAGTAACGATTATTCAAAACGAAAAGTAGTCGGTACTTTGAAATGATTACTTTTGTACCGAATACTTGGTTATTATTTGTGCCACCAGAGGCGCTAGTTGGTAGTTACTTGATATGATTACTTTTGTACCGAATACTTCGTTATTATTTGTGCCACCAGAGGCGCTAGCTGGTAGTTACTTGATATGATTATTGATTACAAGTACCGAATACTTGGTTATTATTTTTGCCGCAAGAGGCGCTGGGAACTGAGGGCCGAGGAGATTGGAAAAAATGTTTGAAGCGAACTACCTGTCGGATCATTTTAATAATTTAGAGTATGATTTTGTGAATTATTCTTTTTATAATATAGCTATTTGCTATAATATGTTACACTATAGTCCTAGAAATAGAATCCAGATTTTTTACAGTACTGCAGTTTTCTGACAACGTTAAAATATGATTTAGATATTATTATTACAACAGTAATTTCTGACAGTGTAGAAAATAATGTTAGTAATAACTATTTTAAAATACAATTTTTCTACAAAGTTCTAAAGAAATTCTCCACTTTTTAAATTTACTGGCAAGTTCAAACAAAAAATAGAGAAAATATGCTTTTGATTGATGTTTGTTATGAAGATGAATGGATTGGTTGATAGAAATGGTATCAATATAACATGTATTCCCATAGGTAATATTATTATGTATAATGAGGTGTAAATAAATAAATAATGTGTAAAAAAGAAAATAATGCTTTAAATTAATTTATTCCAAAGTTAAAACAATGAAAAATTCAAGCTTGCATCTAAAAAATTGTATTTAATATTTCATAGGAAAATAACACATCAGTCAGATGTGTTCATATGTAATTTTGGATCAAGTTTGCCTACATAGATAACAATAGAGCTGGGTTCTTGTTATAACGTATGTCAAGGGTGTTTATGTTAAACGAGGGAGATCTCTTAAAAATAATTTACGTATACTAATAACAACATTTGTGACACGATTATTTATACAATAGGTACGTAATTCCTTTTGCCTTTCATTTCCTATACTCAATTATTCATGCATCTTGAGTATGACATTCTTGACTTCTTGTGATGTGTGGCGTGAAACAAAGAACTGAAAAGTAGTGA